>BQNB010000762.1:2457-158076 GCA_026074375.1 Tanacetum coccineum
CGTTTTGGAAAGAAGGGTAAGTTAGCACCGAGATATGTAGGACCGTTTGAGATCCTTAAAAGGATCGGCCTTGTAGCTTATAGATTGACATTACCTAAAGAGTTGAATAGCGTGCATGACACCTTCCATGTGTCAAATCTGAAAAAGTGTCTGGCAGATGCTAATTTGCATGTGTCATTGGATGAGATAAAGGTCAACAAGACACTTCGTTTTGTCGAGGAACTTGTAGAGATTATGGATCGAGAAATTAAGAAGTTAAAACGTAGGAAGGTAGCACTTGTGAAAGTTAGGTGGAATTCGAAACGTGGTCCTGAGTTTACTTGGGAACACGAAGACCAGATAAATATTAAGTATCCACAGTTGTCGTGGACCGAGTTGTTGAGCCTGCAAGTTAAATCTCGGGACGAGATTTCCTCAAGGAGGGGATAATGTGACATCCGTGATTTAATCAAGTTGGTGATACCTTTAGATATGGCTAAGAGTTCATTTTGTGTGATTTCTTGTGTGCTGTGTGTTATATATGTGTGCTAAGTGGTTTGAATAGGTGCATGATATCATTTTGAGGTGTATGATCATCTCATTTTGAGTATGTTTATGTTTGGTGATGAGTATTCTATTTGTTCACGTTTAGTGATAATAGAAAAGAATGGCGTATTGCATGCAATGCTACGTCAATAGTTGGATGATTTTGTGTTAAGCGTTTATGAGAAATGTATCATGTTGGAATTAAGTGAAGTGAGTAAAATTTGGATATTTATAGTATACTTTCTAAAAATAAAAAGTGAAATTTGAAATAAAAAGTTATTTTTAGAAAGTTTAGTAAGTAGCGTTTATGTAAAAAGGTTTACCCAAATTAGCTTAGGTTTTTATGAAAACTTAAGGTAATGAAGATAATTAGTTAATTAATAATTAAAGAAAATAAAATAAAATAAATATATGTATGCATATGTAGAAATCGGCCCAAGAAAGGAAAAAGAAAAGAAAAGAGATTTTGGGCCTTATCTTAGGAGTTTGACTAGGATTATGATTCTAGTTAGTTAGATAAGGGATCCATAAGCTTAAAAACGACTCATTCAGCCCCCATATCCCTTTTGAGTCGACTTCCATCCTTAATAACAAGGAGAACAAGAACTTGATCCAAGGTTTTGCTAGGGTTTGTGTTAGGAGCTAGTAATCAAGAGGTATGTATCCTTAACCTAGTTTAATTCTTGCATTCATGTAACATGTAATGTGATGGATCTTAGGGTTTATAAAAATTCAGTAAGTATATAGAGTTTTATGATCATATTGTGTTTAGGGATAATCTAGAAGCATGATTATGCAAACAGTGCATTTCGATTTGCGTTAGATCTTGATTTGGGGTTTTGCAGAATTAGGGCTGTGTTAATGAGATGATATCTCCATGATGGTAACGATTTTTAGGGTGTTTCTGGTGTCTAAACAGTAGCCCAAGGAATCTATTTTTCAAAAAATCTGGCTTCAAGTCGTTTTGATTTTGGGAAGTCATTCAAATATTGATTACACTAAAAGTTGTCTAAACAGTAAATACGGGTCAGAATTAGGTCATGTTTAGAAAGGTAAAACCCTAACTTAAAAGTGGAATTAAGGATAGAAAATCTACAGTGATTAGGTTCAATATGTATATAAAGAAAACCTAGAAGGATAGCTTCTGATTGTGTATATAAGTAGGGTAATTAGGGACATACATTTTTGTGTGAAATCAGATCCGAATTGGGACAGTTTTGAAGTTGGATTTTATTTGGGATAGTTGCACATGTAATGAGTACTTGGGAATCACAAAGTAGTTAGTAAACTCATAAATGAACTTAGGCGATTTTTGGTATAATTTATGAAGATCAGTAAGTAAGGTTTTTATGTTAATAAAGATACACTAAAATTCTGCATTTCTGAATAAATGTAGTTAACTAGTGTAATGTGTTAATAAGGTGGTTAAGGTTGGGCATGGTGTCAGGTGACCCATGATGGTTAATCAAACCCTTAGACATCCATCATATATGTGTTACATGGATTAGAGCTTTTAGCTTGGTCGCGTGTAACCGTGTTTATTTATTTGTATAGTTGCGAGATAGGAATTGGAAGTTGCGTTTTGAGCAATCAGGTGAGTAGAGGTGAACAAAAAAAACCGGTTTTAAAAACCGGAACCGGTTTGAAACTGGAAAACCGAACAGGTTAACACCGGGTTTGACCAAACCGGTTTTGGCTTGAGGCCAAACCGGCGGTTTGGAACCGGTTTGGGTTTTCTTGGTTTCGACCGGTTTTACCACCACGGTTTGAAAAACCGGTTTCCCCAAACCGGTCTGGGAGCCTACACAAAATTTTTAAATTCCGAATCTTCAGCTTTTAACACGTGGGGGGACCCGTTTTCTGACTTCCTTAGCTGTAATGTTTGTTATTTACCACTTTGAATGATTATAAATTCATGTATTGTGTTGTAGTTCAAATCACACAACTTACAATACAATCCTAAGCAAAAAAAACTATCCAAAGCAAAACCAAATTTCCTTCAATGGCAAGTGAATCCGCATCCGCCTTAACTGCCACCGGTGTTAGTTCAACAAGTGCACCGAAAATTCGTGAAATCATAGCTACCAATCGAAACCCCCAGATTTGGAAAAACTTCAACCTTTGCATAATGACCGACAACTCGCAAAAAGCTCAATGCAAGCATTGCTTTCATTTCTTATTGGTCGGTTCCAACTCGACGTTGAGGAATCATATAACTCATCCGCATTGTGAAGCAAAGAATGCACAGCAGAACCAGAATCCGAAAGCGGGGCAAACGTCTATGGCTCGAGATGGGAGTGTTTTCAGGTACGATCCGGATTATCTTCGTGAACAATTCGCGGGTTTGGTGATTCAACGAGCGTTACCGTTCAACCACTTTGACCACAAGCAAACAACGAGGGTGTTCCAGAACACTATGCAACCAAGATACACTCATGTCAGTCGCTCTACTCTAAAACGTGATACAATGAAACTATGGTTGGCGGCTAAACAAGAAATAATTGATAGTTTTGGTAACATAAATGCTTGTGTCAACCTAACAACGAATGTATGGTCCGCTCCTCATGGGGTGCCCAGTTCTTACATGTGTGTTACCGCACATTGGATTGAACCCGGTACTTGGCAAATAATGAAGCGGGTCATTTCATTCATTGAAGACGTTTCCGTTTTCCGCACAACGGGTGGAACCCTTGTTTAAAAATGTTGACCAAAAGTCATTACCAATTTTAATTGGATGATAAAAAGTTATGTCAATTATCATGGATAATGTTGCAACAACACTTCCGGCCTTGGATAAACTAAAATTAAATACAAGCCACTAATGGGGTGGTAGGTTTTATCATAGTCGTGTGTGTTGCACAATATTAATGTTCCTAACTCCGAGGGAATATAAAGGGGGTTTAGGGAGCGTATCAAGCTTGTTTGCCTAAATAGAGGTCTTCCATCTCAGTGGTGTTTGGCGGTTCTATTATCCAAGGAATTGTTCCTTATGACTTAAGTGAATTAAGCTATTTTTTGGGGAGGACGGAAATTTGAACAAGGATGTTTCTGGTGGAGTTCGAACCTGCTGGACATCGATAGTTCACGAAGTAAGGGTGTTACAAGGTCGGGGTATTAATGTTGCAGATTACATCCGATTGAAGCTGGGGAATGGGAGTCACGCGGTGGTTCTGGGTCGACATTGGTATGAAGGCGGTGTCATCAAGAGTTGTTCCCACGTATGTTCCTTTGAATTGAATAAGATGTACTGTTAGTTCGTAAATTGAAATGCGTAAGTTTTGATAACTTATTCGAAGAAAAAAGCGGAGAAGTGGCAATTGAAAGAGATGCAACTTATCTTTGGCTGAGATTTCTGGAATGAATACTCTCGTTTGCATTGCGAAATTGTTACATGTGGACGTTATTAGAAAGTGATGCATGGGGTCTTTTCGGTGGCTTTCAATACGAACGGGAGATGATGGGGGGGAATCAGTTTCAGGATGTTAGTTTGCCGACTAGGTGGGTTAAATCTGTGCCAATCAAGGTGAATATCATAGCTTGGAAAGTCAAATCTAACGCGCTCCCAACGCGTTTTAATATCTTCTAGTTGGATTGGATATTTGATTCGATTGTATTTGTCCCATTTGTAGATGCCCGTGTGGAATCGACAACCATATTTTCTTTCAATGGTTTGTAGTGAGACAAATTATGCGTAAGTTATCTCTTGGTGGAAATATAGACTATTCGTTGATGTGAATTCTACGAGGATGGCGAGTTTGTTGGTTTCATATTAGGATTTCAACAATCCAAACTCAATGGGGGCGTTCTTGAGGGTTGATATTACTATGTTTTTGGTGGTATATGTGAACTTTCGCAACAAGTTCTGTTATAAGATGATCCCTGAAAAAGTGATTGATATTTGATAATTTAGTTTTCTAGTTCTTTTTTATGGTTGTAAATTCAGAGATGTAATGCGTCGTTCATAGTGAACCGTTTGGCTTAAAGAACCCTTTATATTGTTCGTGTTTTGATTAGCTCCTTGCTAGTGTTTTAATAAATCGACGTTAAAAAAAAAAAGTTACCAAAGTAGATAACATCAATGGTATGCGTTACACTAACACAGTCATCGAGATACAGCTCAGGGATTGCTTAGTCCAGTCATTCTACGAATTTACGACTCGATGTTCTAGTTTAGGGATCTATACGTCACACGACTTTATTCACACTGAGATTATATAGACAGATTCGTAAGTACTAGGAAAGAAACAGTATGTGCAATATAAAATTATTGCATGAATACAAGCTTGGCATGCATGCGCATGACTACATACTACTCTGCGTAATATATACTTTCCTTTCCTACTTTGTCGAACATACAAGCAACTGAATAATGGGTTTTGATTGTGTTGTAGGCATGTCATATGATTTATTAACCTACGGGTGTTTATATAGTCTCTAAACTTGTTCTTCAAATTAGACTAGAACACCTCCTCAAGTTTCATAAATCAACACTTTTCTCTCTTGTTCTTTTCTTGTTGGGACCGACCTACAACCAACACACCACGGGTTTGTTTTCCGTACTAACAAGTCTCTTACTTGTTAATATCTATTAATTAGTTCTAACGTCTAACGTTATAATTAAAGATCATTTAATTATTTCGTGAAGTATATTAATATAATTAATATACTATAAATATATTAATTACATTAATAAACATATCCTCTTTGTATACGTGTGTGTTCTCATAAGCTCACGTAATTTTCCGAACATATATTATTTGATATATTGTACATATCCCAACAATAAGTAAGTGGCAGGTTAGTGGGAAACCCACTAACAAGAAACCTACTTGAACATTTTTTTAATCCTCCAAACCGTTGGCTCAGCTCGGCTTGTGAATAGTGTCGATTCAAGACGCGCCTCCACAGTGCACCCGAGCCAATCCCCTCCCTCAAGCCGATCCCATACCTTGGCGACTTCGCAACATTACCGACTCACAACTCACTTGATAAAATGTTATATAATATAATAAATAAATGGGCCCACTAAGATATGAAAAAAAAACAAATAATACTTTGCAAAAACAAAACATAACAAATAAATATTGCAAACCAAGATAAAAAAAATTACCTGAGTCATATAATATCAACGGGACTACAAGCACAAATAAAAAGTAAAACGAGGACAATGAAGCCGACTTACTAACGGTAACTGAAATTTTTAGAGTAAAAATAGCTCCTTACAAAATGTCTTGCATCGTGCTTGATCGAGTTCATGAAACAAATAACAGTGAGTTTACTGGAAAAGAATTTGTTTATGACGGAGAGAAGAGTTCGTTCGTTGTTGATGCTCCACCACGAAACGGACCGAGCTCACTGTCATCTTGGAGGACGCTTACATGTACTCTTAGCTTTTTGATGTATAAGAGTTTTTAATTACATTAACGATCCTATAAATTTAGAACATATATACGTAATTTCAAATGCTCTGCCACAAAGCGCTAGAATCTAATCCCTCGTTTATTTAAAAAATTAACACATATATTTATTTGGGTTAAGTCTAATATATTACCAACGAACTTTTTAAATTTTACCGATGTAGGTAACCAACTTATTTTATTATCAATCTAAGTATTGTAACTATCAAATTAGTGACAATATGGCAAATTTTGCAACCGGCTACCGGCTAAAAAAAAAATGCTTTATTTGGCATTTTCACTTATTTTTATGTTTATGGTGTGGGTGAATTAGTAATTTTCTTAGTCATACAAGTAATTCAACCTAGTCATCTCTCTCCCAAATTCTCACTGCACTCACTTTTTCTTTCATCTTTGCATCCTTTCTCCATCACTAAGAACCACACTTTACCTAATTATCATGTATTTCTTCATTATCTTTTGAGTTTAAAGTGGAGACGTTTTTTCGTCATCGTTTCATTACAGTACGATCCATAACCCTTTACTGAAAGACCCCAAATATAAAACATTATTGTAATTTTCCTCATCTTCCTCACGATCAAACTCTAAATACTGAAACATAAACCCTAATCGTACACCAAATATCAATTGCACTTAAATAAAACACCTCAAGATTTTGTCTCATCTAGGTAAGTCGAAGAATCCAGTTTTTAAAACCTCAGACCAAATCTTTTATACCCTTTAGATTTCACAGCTAGAGCAACCTTTACATAATAGTTAGTGATGTTCTCGCCAATTTTGTTCTGACAACTCAATCATTGCAAACCGGATTAAGTCTATATATTCAAATCAGAGTATGACTTCATATGCCAAATTGAATACTTGAAGAGTAGTGATGCCAATATGAGTTTTTTTTAGTATAGAATGTCTATCACTAAATTGTTGGTTGTAGACTTATAGATCTCTGTGAAGATTAAACTTTTTGAAAGATCTGTGAGATTAAACAAGTCTGTGAAATCCATTGATAACGATGGAAAAGTCAACAAAAAATGTGATGGAGTATACACGTGGAAAAAATATATATAATTAATTACGTGGAAAAGTGAGCGGGTCATATTGACTATATCACAATTTAGCCGGTTTCAATACCTATATTGGTAATAAAAAAAGTTGGTTATCTAGAACGTTAAAAATTGAAAAGTTCGTTGGTTCATATAGACTTAACCTATTTATTTTCGCTATGACCATTATATTTTTATACATAATTATTTTATTGGACAAACTTAAAATGAGTTTGACCGAATGAAAGATAACTTGACTTTTATTTGCTAATAAAAAGAGCGATTTTGAAATTGACCTCTTATTGGTCAATAAAATAATTAGTGGCCACAAAAGTATTAAAATACATATATTTTTAAAAGACAATATAATCAATTAACTGTTTAAATATATAATTAAGTTTATTCACTTTTATTTACTCCATACATATATACTTCATACGCGAACAATCGTCTAGCTATATAAAGGATGTTCATAATTTACTATTAATATCAATTAATGAGATTAAAATATAACTTATAACGCAAGTATACTAAACAGAGTTAAGATCAATTTAGACCAAAACATTTGTCATAGACCCAATGAACCAATTCTGGCCACTCATTTTTTCATCAAAAATAAAAAAACTCATTTTCCACCTCTTTTTTAAAAATAAAATATCTTACAAACGGTAAATCGTCACACGACAAAAAATACACCATCGCGACGAGTATTTTTTTATCTTTCAGTAGCGGGTGACCAGATATACTTTCGAAGAACTTTTTTTTTGATTTTTTTTTCAGTCACGAATTGCGAAAAATATATATGATTCGTATAACGAAATCTTATTGATTCGTTATAACGGATCATATATGATTTCTAAAATCATTATATGATTTGTAATTCCGACAAACTTTTTCAATTTTGTTTTCGTCAACGATTACGAATATCTATATGATTGTTATTGACGAATCATTCATGATTGTAAACGAATTCATATATGATTTCATAAAATCGTTATTATGATTTCATAAATCATTTTTCATTTCTTAAAATCGTATATGACTTTTCATAAAATCATAAAAATAATGTTTCGTCGAAAGTATATAGTGTCGCCCCTATATAGAAAGATAATTTAATTCTCGTGGCGATGGTAAAGTTTTGTTTTGCGTAACGATTAACGGTGCTGTGTGATATTTAATTTTTAAAAAGAGGTTGAAAGTCGGTTTTTTTATTTTTGATGGGGGAAATAATGATGTGGCTCATGTATTTGGTTTATTCAATCATTGGGTCTTATGCAAATGTTGGGCTTTCTATATTGAAACTTTTGGCATACTAAACAAGTTAAAAAGTAAATGAGATAATTTTACTTTTAATTAATTTTTTTTTTTTCAATAGAAAAAATGAGTTGCGGAAATTTATCCTTTAATATGTGATAAAAATTAATAAATAAGAAGCCTTTTTTTAAACAAGTTTAGCTTTAATTTAATAACCTTTTAAATAAAAATCTATTAGAGTATATAACAATGTAATTATACTAATATAGATTTATGTAAAGCGTTTGTAATAAAATATTATTATTTTTAAACTGAGTATAGTAAACCGCATCACCTTTTCACAATAAACCGTGATTGAAGTCTTGAGGTTCTTATGATTTCTTTTTGCTTTGACCTTCTTCTCCGTAGCACTTATTATTATATTATATTACAGTTTCACTTTCGGGCTTGACGTTGGGCCTGGCATTGGCCAGTGTTGATTTGCCTTTGCGCCTGCATGTGTGTACTAACCCGGTTATTAACACTTTTTTAAACCCGCACTAACGCAACCCGATCCAGAATACCAAACATATATTTTATCTTCATGGAATTAAACAAAAATATTATAAGACCGTCTTAGCTATTTTTCATGTATATACATAGCAAGTCGTTATTCAGGGGGTCACAACAAGTATCAAATAACCGCAAACCGACACAGTACGCAAACACCCCACCGCAAAACGCGGGGTTGCAACCTCGTCTACAATACATTTAATAGGCGTTTGGGCTCTCACTTGGGCCTGTTGGACTTGGGCTATACGTGTGCCCTTATAAACCGCTTTTTTTAACTCGATCCACTAACGTAATGTGATTCAAAATCCTTTATCGACAACTAACAAACGCTCATCACGAAGTGCGGGTTTCAAAACTCGTTATATACATACTACGTATTAGATAAGATACTGTTAAAAAAGGGTAAGAAAAAAAAAATGAATTACTTTAGTCATTAGAGACGATGAAAACAAATACGATTATTTATCTAATTTTTTCATTGCTTAGGGATTCGGCGACACAAGAGTCTCACTGTATATTGAATGTTTATAGTCAGGATGCCAAATATAAAAGTTAACGTAAAAGTTTAGGTATCTTATTTGAAAAAGTATTTCTTATATATCCAACTTTTCTATACTGCATATAAAACATTGAACATCTTGAATTGGTGAAACTTTAACACATCAAAATGACTAATTTGCTTTTGATTATTGTTGAAATTATCATTTAATGTTTCCAGTCTGTGATAATTATCAATATTGTAGCATACATATAAGAAAAACTACAGTTACATTTCGGGTGATGAATTGTACAAACTTTTATAACACTAATCAAAGATAGCTACCAAAGCATAGGCAAAGAAAGCCAATACATAGCACTCCTAAAAAGAGAGATTATCTAAAGCTATTATTTCACAAAGAGATGTATCAAATCTTTAACGACGGGAAGGGAAGATTATCATGGTCATATCCGTGGTGGTTACTAGCGAGTCTTTGTTGATAAGGCTTGAGAAAGGCGAATGTAATGGTTGAAGAATAATCTTTTAAGTAATAGACCGACATATATATATGTGGCAACGAGACAAAGCTTTGGTAGTTGAAGGTGAAGGGAGACGAGCGGTGGCGGTGATGGGTAGTCAGGTAGTGGGCATCAGGTTTTTCTTATATCGGAGAAATAATAGTGTAAATAAGCAGGGATCGTTTCAAAAATAATTTACGACAAAAAAAACTTTTTGATAGGTTTAGGTTGGTAAAATTAGAGGCGCGTAATAATCTGAAAGTTAAAAAGTTTGACCTTTTTCATTCCGGTTTTATTTTACGTTTTTAATCCATCGTATGTATAAAAGAGAGAAATAGTTGATACAATGCTTAGATCCTAAGACGCCAAAATGGCTCATTGATACCGATTGAAAGATTATTTTAGTAATTAAAAGTTATAACAATCAAAATTGAACAAAATAATACTAGTAATCACACTCTATGTAATCAACTAACATCTAGCTTTGCTAAAAAAAAGAGTAACATTTAGTTTTACTTTCTATTCTATTTGCTATGCCCCATAAATTTCACATAAGATACCATAAAGTCTAATTTTTATGAATGGATAGTCGATACCATAGCTATGTACTAGTCCATCTAACCGTCCAAGGGCGGGCTACTTTGTAATATTATGTACTAATCTTTTTACTGTTTTACACAATTCGTTATCTTCTATTAGGCTTTTGTATTGCATGCATGTTCTTAAAAAAACACGCCATAATGCCGTTAAGGCCTTGCAAATGTGTGAGGGGTGACCTCCACGCCGCACAATAGACTAAGGTGTAGTCTTTATGCGTGACGTGAGATAATGTAACCGAATGTTGATACGTGCACATGATCATAAAATCTGCATGCTTCCAGATTTTTAACTTTGTTGAAGTCATAGAATTATTCAAATGCATACATGCATGTCACCGGACACCTTGGAAAGTATAGTCATTGATCACGGAGGAAGCAAAGCAAACATGCGCACGTTTCCACCATTTATTCCTCCATTTACATTGTTTCTTGTGTTTCTGCATCATCCTCTATACTCGATCAATAGATATCTTTCAATATCCCGTGCTCATTCTTTTATCGCGTACTGACTAATACAGCGATGACACATTTATAAGTGCATAAATAATTGAATCTTAAAAAATTCCTACTCCCTATCTCATTTGCATTTTGGCTTGATGCAAGTAAATTTAAAAAAAAAATAGACCTTGACTTTTAGGAAGTCAAGCATTTAGGTTTGAGATTTGAAATTATAATATTAGTTATTGTCGTTCCTTGTAAAAAAAAATAGCATATTTGTTACACACTCAAAAAGATTTAAAAAATGAATCATTCTATATATTTGTAAATAATATGGGATAATTTTAGATGATATGATATCCTTAAAGTGTAAGTAAAATCAAAAATCTAGTCACTTGATAAGTTCAATATTCAAAACATGTCATCATGATATGATATCCATAAATTGTAGGTAAAATCAAAAATTGGGGGGTTTTTCCCTCCCCCCCCCACCCTTTTGAAACTTAAAGTTCAATATTCAAAATATGTCATCATAAATATTCGATCCAGAAGTTATCTATATGATGCATGTCATGTCATCGATGAGTCATCACTGACTGGACGATGAGGTGGTAATGATGTGTCATGGTCTTCTCTATTATATACTGTAAAGAAGATATTCAACTTTCAAGTATCACACACATAAAACTAATAAGAAGTGTACTAAAAGTTTGGTAACATGAAAAATTTATAACATACATAAAACTAATAAGAAGTGTACTAAAAGCTTTATTTTCACGAGGTTTATTATGAAATCTTGACACATTGTGACCAAAACATCCACGTCAGCAAAATTCGGATTACCAGCATTCATATTTTATTTCACAAACTTTGGTTTACATGCCGAATAAAACAATCAGGATTCAATGGTATAATTTTCCTTACATACTATAGATAAGTAGTATCCAAACAATTAAACACGCTTAAATGGATCTGTAAAATATTTGGTCTTAATCTTCATTGATATCTTTTTATGCTTATTTTTTATACAAAATAGTTTGTTATTGCTTAACTGTTATTGTTTAACTGCGCATATAATAAAAAGACATAGTTTGCCGAACATTTTAATTACATGGTACTCACACTTTACCCTGCTATATTATAATATATCTCCCTAAACTTCTCAATTAGGGTTTATACTAATCTCGATAGATATGACTAGTTAATTATAACAAAATCAGATTACAATTAACAAATAATTAAACAGAAATAAATAACAGAAAAATAAAACAGACAGAATGGGGTAGAAGTAGAAGACAGACACTATGAATAATAAATAAATAAAGTAGTAAAAGGTCATGGAACGAGGCACGTGTTGGACACACTTCCCTTAAAACAGATTCGCCGTCTGTTTCCCAGGGTACAACGTTTGTACAGCCGGACCTGACATACTTTCCTGAAAAATCACGAAAACTTGAGTGCTTCTGATCGAAAGGATTGCAGGAAAACTTATTAATGGAGTTATTCTCTCTTGTGTGTTTTTCGGTGTGTTTGGAATGGTTGAGATTGCAGTTATTTATAATAATCATATGGCATTATGGTGTTATCAATGCTGGTTAACTTCTCGTTAATTTGCCAATCATAATAAGCTAATTAATTGTAATTCTAAGACTTTATCTTGCAAAAATCAGCCATTTAATTGTTTAGTCATTGACTCGTTTATCTGATTAATCAATAGTCAATCAATGACTCATTAATTTCAAATCAACACTCCATTTAATTGTCAGTCAATGACACAATTAATTTGCAAATTAAAACACCAATTTAATTGTCAGTCAATGACACATTAATTAGCTGTTATTACTCAATTTAACCAATTTTCTCCAATTCTAACTACCCTTCTTTGAGACTCGAATATCTCAATTCACACTACTCATTTTTGGGACATATTAATGGCTTGTTACAAGCCTTACACTTAATAATTATATTTACTAATAATTATCTATGTCCAAAATTAGTGAAAACACATTTTTCACTAAAATTTTCCAACAACCCTGCTATATTATAATATATCTCCCTAAACTTCTCAATTAGGGTTTATACTAATCTCGATAGATATGACTAGTTATTTGAGTCAATCATCTACAATTAGGGTTTGTACTTTCTAAGCAAATACACAAAGATATGACGTAATGTTAAGAAAAATAAACAAAACAATCACTATGCAAAGGTTCGCATTTTTTTAAACAATAAAAACATCTAACCTTGTTGACGTCGCACTAAAAAGTCTTCAAATCTCTGAAGTAAAAGTCGACATAAAACAACTTATATGTGTGGGCCTCGATCCACCATTTTTCGATGATTTGTTGCCCGTTTTGTAGTTTTCGTATGTCTCACCCCAAATTAAATATCTTATATATTTTATCTATTATATATAAAGATTGAATACAAAAATTAAATGTGGAGGCTTCATGGTTTGTAATCTTTGCTATGAGAATTGTACAATTTCTTAACTTTAACTCACTAAATCAACAATAAATTACTTCCATCTCTAGCAAAACGTTCAAGTTTTTATGTCTTTTCATTTGCTTACAAATAATTACTTCAATTAATCTCCAATGTTGAAAAGTTACGACATATGTTTCTTGATGACTATACATAGGGAACTCTCATTATCTTCACCAAACACAACATGCAAACTCCGTCCATGGACAATGTTCATTTGGAAGACAATGCACCAAACTGAAAACAACTGGATCAAACTAATAACCGAACCGAATTTGCCAAAACCGAACTGAACTACAAATTCGGTTTTCGGGTTGGATAGGTTTGGCAATCTGAATCGAAAACCGAATTCATATAAATATATATATTTTTTATATTGTTTATATATATAAAAAAATCATTAAAATTTTATCATAATATAAAAAAACACTTTTTATGTTTGATATAGTTTTTTTTTTCAAAATATCTACGTAACTATTAATATTTTTTACACTGTGTACTCGAGTTCTTATTAAGAGGGGAAAGGAAATGAAGTGAAAGGTGAAGGAGAGGATTATAAGTGGTGGGGAAGGAAAACTAAAAATTGTTTGCGTTTTCTAGTTGTATAAAGTAAAAGGGGAAGTAAGTGAAATAAAAATAATTAAAAAAAAAAAAAAAAAAAATATAAATAAATAACAAATCCAAAACTAAAAAACATGACACATTTTGCCTTTATGTTCAATTGATGAACACATATAATAAAACTTTTAAGGGCATATTTAGTAAATATGTGTGACATATCTTTTTTCCACTCAGTTTCACTCAAAAATGGGGTGAAAGTATTCATTAGCAAAAAGCATTACACACCTCTCCATTACTTCTGTTTTTTTCCTTTTCCATTTCACTATGTTTAAAATATTGTAGAACACACATACATTTTAGTTTCTTTCACTTCTTTTCACTTACTCCTCAAAATTTAACTTGAGAACATAGTGTTAAATAAATAGTGAAATTTAGGTTTTTTGGGATCAACCCGAGAACCGAACCGAATTGAAATTCGGTTTTTTGTTCGATTCGGTTCGGTTTTTGGGTTGACCCAATTTTTTTTAACCGAACTAACCAAATTGAATTAACCGAACAACCTGATAACCGAACCGATCAACACCCTAAGATGGGGTAAAATTAGAGGCCCACAATAATCTTTACGGCATGTAGCATTTGGATCTTATTTTCTATTTCTAATCCATCGTATACATAGAGAAAAATAATGCTTAGAATGCTTAGAGCCCAAGAAGCCAATGGCCCACTTATACCGGTTAAAATGTTATTTTAGTATATAAAAGTTAGAACTTAGAACAATAAAAAATACTAACAAAATAATTTCATTTTAAGTAATCTTCTTACTCCATTTACCTGGTTTTGATTTCTCGGTTATGCTTCCAAAAATTTCACATGAATTCGAGTTTTACATTGAGGTGAAAAAAAAACCGGTTTAAAAACCGGAAACCGGTTTAAACGAAACGAATCGGTCAACACCAGGTTTGACCAAACCGGTTTCGGTTTGAGGCCAAACCGGCGGTTTGGAACCGGTTTGGGTTTTCTTGGTTTCGACCGGTTTTACCATCGGTTTATCAAACCGGCTTGAAAAACCGGTTTCCCCAAACCGGTTTCAACCCGAACTGGCCCGGGAGCCTACACAAAATTTTTAAATTTCGAATCTTCAGCTTTTAACACGTGGGGGACCCGTTTTCTGACTTTCTTAGCTGTAATGTTTGTTATTTCATTTGGATGATTATAATTCATGTTTTGTGTTGTTGTTAATTCACCTACTTACATACAATCCAAGCAAAAAAAAAAAACTCTACAAAGCAAAACCAAATTTCTTTCAATGACAAGTGAATCCGCATCCGCCTAACTGCCCACCGGTGTTGGTTCAACAAGTTGACCGGCAATTCGTAGAATTCATAGCAACCAATCGTCACACCCCAGATTTGGAAAGACTTCAACCTTTGCATAATGAACCGACAACTCGACAAAAAGCTCAATGCAAGCATTGCTTTCTTTTCCTTATCGATCGGTTCCAACAACTGACGTTGAGGAATCATATAAGTCATCCGCATTGTGAAGCAAAGAAGGCACAGCAGAACCAGAATCCGAAAGCGGGGCAAACGTCTATGGCTCGAGATGGGAGTGTTTTCAAGTACGATCCGGATTATCTTCGTAAACAATTCGCGGGTTTGGTGATTCAACGAGCGTTACCGTTCAAACACTTTGACCATGAGCAAACAACGAGGGTGTTCCAGAACACTATGCAACCAAGATACACTCATGTAAGTCACTCTACTCTCAAACGTGATGCAATGAAACTATGGTTGGCTGCTAAATAAGAAATAATTAATAGTTTTAGTAACATAAATGCTTGTGTCAACCTAACAACGGATGTATGGTCCGCTCCTCATGGGGTGCCCGGTTCTTACATGTGTGTTACCACACATTGGATTGAACCCGGTACTTGGCAAATGATGAAGCGGGTCATTTCATTCAAAGAGTTTCCGTCTCCTCACACGGGTAGGTTTTATCACAGTCGTTGTGTTGCACACATCATTAATGTTCCTAACTCCGAAGGATAAAGGGGGTTTAGGGGTATCAAGCTTGTTTGCCCTTAATAGAGGTCTCATGCTCAAGTGGGTTTGGCGGTTCTATTATCAGAAATGTTCCTTAGGACTAAGTGATTAGTATTTTATGGGGATGACAGGAAATTTGAACAAGGATGTTTTGGTGAAGTTCGACCTGTTTGGACATCGTAGTATCACGAAGTAGGGTGTTACAAGGGCGGGGTATTAAATGTTGAGATACATCGATTAAATCTGGGGAACGGGGAGAACAAGCGGTTCTGGGTCGACAATTGGTATGAAGGCAGGTGTCATCAAGAGCTTGTTCCCACGTAATGTTCGCTTTGAGTTGAATAAGCGATGCTCACTCGTTAGTTCGAAATTGAAATGCGTCATGTTTAGATAACCTCATTTCGAAGAAAGCGAGAAGTGGAATTGAGGAGAATCTTAATCTTTGGCTGAGATTTCTCGGATGACTTCTCATTGTGCCTTCGAAGATATTACATTTGGTCTTAGAAACAGGGATGGGGTCTTTTGGTGGCTTCAATTCGAAAGGAGATTGTGGGAATCGGTTTAGGATGTTAGTTTGCCGAATAGGTGGGTTAAATCCGTGCCAATTCAAGGTGGATATCATAGCTTTGAATGTCAATCTAACGCGCTCCAAATGCGTTTTAAAAGATCTATCGTCGTGGGAATGGATATTGATTTCGTTTGTTTGTTCCTCTTTGTCAATTGCGGTGTGGAAACGACAAACCTTTTTTTCTTTCAATGCGTTGTAGTGAGCACAATTATGCGTATGATATTCATTCTGGTGGAATATCGACTATTCGGATGTGAATTCTTACGAGGAATGGCGAGTTTGGTTGGTTTCTATTCGGATTCAATCCAAACTCAAAGGCGTTCTGGAGGGTGTATACTATGGTTTGTGGATGGTATATGTGGAACTTTCGCAACAAGCTTCTGTTTGATAAGAAGATCCCTTAAAAGACATTGATATTTGATAATTTAGTTTCTAGTTCTTTTTATTGGTGTAAATTCAGATGTAAAGCGTCGTTCAAGTGGGACGATTGGCTTAAGAACCCTTATATTGTTCTTGTTTGATCTAGCTCCTTGCTAGTGTTTTAATAAATCGCCGTTCAAAAAAAAAACAAGTTACCAAAGTAGATAACCTCCATGGTATGCATACACTACACGTCATCGAGATACGCTAGGATGCTAGTCCTTCCTTCACGAATATCCGAACACGATGTTCTAGTTTTGGATCTATACGTCACACGATTTAATCACACATGAGATTATAATAGCAGATCGTAAGTACTAGAAAGAATCAGTATGTGCAATCTAAATATTGCATGCATACAAGCTTCGGCATGCATGCGCATGACTACAATAACATGCGTAATATATTCTTTCCTTTCCTGACTTTGTCGAACAACCAAGCAACTGAATAAAGGGTTTTGAATTGTGTTGTGGCATGTAATTTATGAAGCCCTTAGGGGTGTTTATATAGTCTCTAAACTTGTTCTTCAAATTAGACTAGAACACCTCCTCAAGTTTCATAAATCAACACTTTTCTCTCTTGTTCTTTTCTTGTTGGGACCGACCTACAACCAACACACCACGGGTTTGTTTTCCGTACTAACAAGTCTCTTACTTGTTAATATCTATTAATTAGTTCTAACGTCTAACGTTATAATTAAAGATCATTTAATTATTTCGTGAAGTATATTAATATAATTAATATACTATAAATATATTAATTACATTAATAAACATATCCTCTTTGTATACGTGTGTGTTCTCATAAGCTCACGTAATTTTCCGAACATATATTATTTGATATATTGTAATTATCCTACAATAAAGTATGTGGCAGGTTATGTGGGGAAACCCACTAATCAAGTAAACCTCATTGAACATTTTTTTTCAATCCTCAAACCGTTGGCTCAGTCGGCTTGTGAATTGTGTCGATTCATGACGGTCTCCACAGTGCACCCGAAGCCATCCCCTCCCTCAAGCCGATCCCATACCTTGGTGACTTCGCAACATTACCGACTCACAACTCACTTGATAAAATGTTATATAGTATAATAAATAAATGGGCCCACTAAGATATGAAAAAAAAACAAATAATACTTTGCAAACCCAAAAGCATATAAATAAATATTGCATACAAGATAAAAAAATTACATGAGTATATAATATCAACGGGACTAACATACACAAATAAAAGTTAAACTGAGGAATTGAAAGCCGACTTACTAACGGTACTCAAATTTATTGAGTAAAAAATTAGTCTTACAAAATGTCTTGCATCGTGCTTGATCGAGTTCACGAAACAAATAACATGAGTTTACTGGAAAAGAATTTGTTTATGACGGAGAGAAGAGTTCGTTCGTTGTTGATGCTCCACCACGGAAAAGGACCGAGCTACTGTCTTATTGGAGACGCTTACATGACTCTTTAGCTTTTTGATGTATAAGAGTTTTTAATTTTCATTATACGATCTATATTATGAACATTTTACGTAATTTCAAAATGCTCTGCCACAAAGCGCTAGAATCTAATCCCTCGTTTATTTAAAAAATTAACACATATATTTATTTGGGTTAAGTCTAATATATTACCAACGAACTTTTTAAATTTTACCGATGTAGGTAACCAACTTATTTTATTATCAATCTAAGTATTGTAACTATCAAATTAGTGACAATATGGCAAATTTTGCAACCGGCTATAGGCTAAACTGGTAAAAAATGCTTATTTGGCATTTTCACTTATTTTTATGCTTATGCGTGAGGGTGAATTAGTAATTTACTTTGTCCAACAAGTACTTCAATCCAGTCATCTCTCTCCCAAATCTCACTGCACACACTTTTTCTTCATCTCTTTGCATCCTCTTCTCCATCACTAATAACCAACACTTACCTAACTTATCATGTATTTCTTCATTATCATTTGAGTTAAACACGTGAGCAAGTTTTTTCGTCATCCGTTTCATACATTACCCGATCCATAACCCCTTTACTAAAGACCCCAAATATAAACCCTTAATTGAAATTTTCCTCATCTTCCTCGATCAAAACTCTAAACCCTGAAACAAAACCCTAATCTACACAAATATCAATTGCACTTATATAAACACCCTCAAAGATTTTGTCTCTTCTAGTAAGTCGAAGATCCAGTTTATAAACCTCAGACCAAATTTTCCTTACCCTTAGATTTCACAGCTAGAGAACCTTTAATAATAGTTAGTGATGGTCTCGCCAATTTTGTTCTGACAACTCAATCATTGCAAACCGGATTAAGTCTATATATTCAAATCAGAGTATGACTTCATATGCCATATTGAATACTTGAAGAGTAGTGATGCCAATACGAGTTTTTTTAGTATAGAATGTCTATCACTAAATTGTTGATTGTAGACTTATAAATCTCTGTGAGATTAAACTTTTTTGAACAGATCTGTGAGATTAAACAAGTCTGTGAAATCCATTGATAACGATGGAAAAGTCAACAAAAAATGTGATGGAGTATACACGTGGAAAAAATATATATAATTAATTACGTGGAAAAGTGAGCGGGTCATATTGACTATATCACAATTTAGCCGGTTTCAATACCTATATTGGTAATAAAAAAAGTTGGTTACCTAGAACGGTAAAAATTAAAAAGTTCGTTGGTAATATATAGACTTAACCCTATTTATTTTGCTCTGACACATATATTTTTATACATAATTATTTTATTGGACAAACTTAAAATGAGTTTGACCGAATGAAAGATAACTTGACTTTTATTTGTTAATAAAAAGAGCGATTTTGAAATTGACCTCTTATAATTATGTTGTTGCTACTGCTAGGACCACTTCGTCAGTTTGGAGCCATTTTCTATAAGATATAAAAATTATATTCATTAGACGATATAATACAGATCATGATCTCATCATACTATCAATAACTATATGCATACATACTACACATCAACAACATTCCATGTAATCATACTTGCAAGTCTACCTGTGTCGTGGCGCATGTATAATTATGTTGGCCACCATAATTATAGATGCCCCCTTTCACAGTTGTACTCCCTCCTACGAAGACACTTCATACAATTAAATACACCACATAGCACCTTGAAACAAATAAACCCAACAAATAACACAAGCAATAATCCTAATAATCACTTTTATTATTAATACTTAACATCCAACATCGAAAATAACATCCCTAACATGGCTCCAAACGCCGAAAGAAAACAAAACAAACTAAAACATCACAATTACTTAGAACATAATGGGCAGTGATGAGACGCACGGTCATGATCATCTTCAGTTGTCTTCTCCCACACAGGTTTACTACTTGCGGTGGACTCAAGGTCCAAGTCTACTTCATTCCTTTCAACTTCATCCTCGTCCTCTAATAACCATCCATTCATATTACCATCCGGCTGGGATAGTCGACGTGGTGCAAACTCATTCCTGTGACTCCTTTGCTGAAGTTGTGGATGATTCACAAATTCGTACAGGTCGTGTTTCCTTGGTCGTTCTATTGACTCTTCTTCTGATGTTTCGTACCCTTGAAATGTTCCCGGAACTCTGGTGATAGTGCCATCCTTGGCAATTATCTTCGTTTCAAACTCCTGGATTGTTTTCCCGTCAACCTCCTTCAACGTCATCTTTTATTCAACTTTACAAGGCCACATAGCAATGGGAACTCGAATCTTGCGGTTACTCCGCCTGCATTTCTTAATCTTCTTACACCCAGTTGCGAAAGCGATGGAATTTTGAAACTTTCTACGAATAGGAGGAGACATACTATAATAGACCATAAAATATAGACTATATCTGGATATGGATCTCAAAATAACAAAGAAAAACTCAACTTATATATATATAGTATATAGTATGATGTACTTTATAAAACTTAGGGAAAATAAGCATAATTAGTATATACTTACACATAAGCCCTAAATGCATCTATATGAGGGACCCTTAAGCTATAGTCTAGGCTCAACCACCTAGTTCTCTATAACCATCGGCTCTGATACCAATCTGTCACACCCCGCCAAGGCGGAAACGCGAGGCGTAAACAAGAATGGATATCATCACAACACACGGTGTCTCTATAGAAAATACTAAAATGAAAGCTAAAGTAAAGCAAAGACACAAAGTGTCATAACAATACCCAAAACCTAACAAAATCCAAAAGGCGTCTGTATCGATGAAACAAAAGTTCTCGCCAATAGAAAGATATGCAACAATTATCCAAATTCAAACAACGCAAAAATTCAAGTCAAGTAACAAAAAAAACAGAAATCTTCATGACATCCTATGGTCTCTTACTAGCCACTTCTTTCAATCTTATTTCCTTCATGCCCACCTGAAAATGATGCTTAAAACGTCAACACAACGGTTGGTGAGAGTCATAGGTTTAAGACTCACATTTCAAAATCTTTCAAACAATTGTTGCGACTATTAAAACAATCCAAAACAACACACATGACACCACAACCCACTGGGTCTATCATTCCATACTCACAATAGGGTCATGGGTAGCTCACTACCCTCCGATCGGAACACAAAGTTAGTAGGTATTATTTCAACCCTTCAGTTGGATTCGATTGAGTAGTAAACACCACTCTCCAACCGAACTCACATACCTCAAAACAACTCCAATTGATCACAAAGCCATGGAGCATACCACATAAATGACTCCATTTGATCACAAAGCCATGGATCGTACCACATATCACATAAACAAATAACCACAGCAACTAAAACATTTTAACACATAACATCATTTTCACCCCAAGAAAAACATAAGAAAAGAGGGCTATGAAACTCACCTGAAGCTTAGCTTCCAAAAAGATCCAATCAAAACTTCACAAAATCTCACAAACAATCTAAACAATTAAACACATTATTAGCTATCATCAATTAGGCATTCAACCCAATATGATATAACCTCAACTATGATGGATACCTAGGCTAACTATCATAGTCCTATAATCATTTAAAACCTTTACCCACTCTTACATAATTCATTTATACTTAAATGCTACTCTTTAAACTTTCTGGTTTTAAGCAGAATTTTACTCTCACTTGTGTGCCCTAAACGCACTACTTAAACACTCCCATAATTCAAACCAAAATTCACCATGCTACATATATGTCCTATGAACCTCTCATAACTATCCCAGAGTCACTACCCTTTTATAAATACCCCTTAAAAATTCATTAATCCAAAGTGTTTAAAATTCGTCCAGAATCTGACATTCTAAAAGTATGGCATTAATTACCAAATTTAGACCTCATTATAGATTTAGAAAAAATTCAGGGATCATACATAATATATGAACTAACTTTCACGTGATTTTTAGCTTCTAACTAGATGTCTAAGTATTTTTAGAAAAATCAAAACCAAAATTGAAATTCGGCACTGTTTTACACACGGATTTTGTAATGACCATCTGACCCACTTACCGACCATGAAAGCTTATGAGGCTGAGTTTTATAGAAAGTAGACTCTCTGAGGTTATCTCTAGTATGTTGTAAATTATTTATTTGATCTTTTATGACTGAGTTATGCTCGTTACAAAACTGCCTAACTTTCTGCAGTGAATTACGCATCTAATTCGAGTGATCTAAGCCCTAACGCATGATCATATCGCTAATCTAATTAATCAAATGATTAAACTAACATTAATATATCATAAACCTTCTGAAAATTAAATACCCTAATTTATAAACCGTATTTTAAACCTAAATCCATCATAATTAAGTTACTAGAAAAATAGACGAACTAGGATTAAAAGATCGGATCGTACCTTAATGCGAAACCCTAAAAAAATTTGTTTCTCTCATCCCACTCCTTAAGGCCGGTCAAACTAGGTGAATGGGGAGGGTTAGGAATTTTAATCTTGTATATATAGGCATCTAGGTAGAATCCTAAACTAACTATAACTAGTTATTAGATTAGAATTAGTATTTTATTTCTTTTTTTTTCTTTTCCTAAACTCGGCCGAAAATACTTATTTATATATATTTTTTATTATTTTTATTATATATTTACAATTAAAACCTTAAGTTTTTATAAAAACCTTAATTAATTTTGACTATACCTTTTTGCATAAACGCAGTTTACTACCTTTCTAAAAATAACTTTTCTTTTCCAACCTAACTTTCTAAAAATAGAAATTTTAGATTTTCTTAATCTAACACTTAACCGCTAAACCTATCTTAGATAACTAACATAAAATACATATACGTATATATATTTACTTACACAATTAACTTGCAAACGTTCAATTATCAGAAATCATTTCCTTGTCATTAAAAATGAACGAAATGAACTCAACAAATTTTCCCATCATACTAATCTCATTGAGATGATCACACTCAATAGATTGATTACCAATACCTCGTAAACACATAAAAACACATATAAACACATAGAATCACATAAACCATACTTTGCAACAAACACATAAGTCAACACTAACGGTTTGACTAACCTGCTCAAGTCATGGTTGTCACACCTAGCCATTCAGAATCTGTCAAAAGATTTATGTTTCATTTCTCACGGAGATCAACATGTTTCTATCGGCTTTCTGAAAACCAAAATCCAGTTTCTGAGCCAGATGTTGTCCCAGGTTTGTTGCATCGGATATCATAACCCGAAACCGTCAATTCCATATCCCTCAAGGCGTAATGATGAAAAACGCCGTGAAAATACTAACGAACAAATTGAGAAATTCTACGAAATCTTTAAAGATATGAGTTTCGAAATTAGTTTCATGGATGCTTTGACTCTAATGCCTAAATTTGCTTCAACTCTTAAAGCCTTAATCGGGAATAAAGAAAAACTTAGTGAGATGGCTAGAACCCCTTTGAACGAACATTGCTCGGCGGTCATACTTAACAAGTTACCCGAAAAACTTGGTGACCCTGGCAGATTCCTTATTCCATGTAAATTTTCTGGAATGAATGAGTGCTTAGCCTTGGCCGATCTTGGCGCTAGCATAAATCTCATGTCATTTTCTGTGTGGAAAAAGCTTAAACTTCCAGACCTAACTCCAACGTGCATGACACTAGAACTAGCAGACCGTTCGATTTCACGACCAATCGGTATTGCTAAAGATGTCAACGTTAAAGTTGGTGTATTCCAGTTTCCAGCAAACTTTGTGGTCGTAGATTTTGAACCAGACCCTCGAGTACCTTTAATTCTCGGGAGGTGTTTTCTTAAGACCAGTCGTGCTTTAATAGACGTATATGAAGGTGAATTAACCCTTCGAGTAGACAATGAAGCCATTACTTACAACCTTGATCAAACTTCGAGATACTCAGCTAATTATAATTATATGACGGCAAACCGAATCGACGTTGTTTAATTGGCTTGTGAGGAGTATTTTCAGGAAGTTTTAGGATTTTCTGACGTGATCACAAGTGGAAATCTCACTCTTGGATATGATCCGATAGTTTCAAGTTCTTCTCCGACCCTTACTCCTTTCGGGGATAGTGATTTTCTACTTCTCGAAGAAGCCGATGCTTTTCTCGCTCTAGCCGACGATCCAACTTCACCGGAAGTTGATGAATCTTATTATGATCCCGAGGGGGACATTCTTATTCTCGAAGCTCTCCTTAACAGTGATCCTTCACCTCCTCCAAACCAAGGAAATTATTTGCCAGAAATCAAAAAGGAACTTAAAATTTGTGAAGCCAAAACTGCCAAATCTTCAATTGATGAACCTCCCGAGGTTGAACTTAAGGACTTACCGCCTCATCTCGAATATGCATTTTTGGAAGACAACAACAAGTTGCCGGTCATAATTGCTAAAGATTTGAGTGCCAATGAAAAGACCGCTCTCATAAAGGTTCTTAAATCCCGAAAGCAAGCAATTGCTTGTAAACTTTTCGATATAAAGGGTATTAACCCAGAATTTTATTCTCATAAAATTCTAATGGAAGAGGATTACGAACCAACGGTCTAACATCAGAGAAGGGTTAATCCAAAGATCCATGATGTCATTAAAAAAGAGGTTGAAAAACTTCTTGACGCTGGATTGATCTACCCAATCTCGGATAGTCCTTGGGTGAGCCCAGTGCATTGTGTGCCAAAGAAAGGAGGGATAACCGTAGTGACCAACGATGAAAATGAGTTAGTACCGAATAGACTTGTAACGGGATGGAGAGTATGTATAGATTATCGTAAGTTGAACGAAGCTACAAGAAAAGACCACTTCCCTTTGCCATTTATGGATTAAATGCTTGAGAAACTCGCGGGAAATGAATATTATTGTTTCCTCGATGGTTTCTCAGGATACTTTCAAATACCAATCGATCTAAAAGATCAGGAAAAGACCACATTCACCTGCCCATACAAAATGTTTGCTTATCGTCGCATGCCTTTTGGCTTATACAATGCACCAGGCACGTTTCAGAGGTGTATGATGGTAATTTTCCATGACATGATTGAAAAAACAATGGAAGTATTCATGGATGACTTCTCAGTTTTTGGAAATTCTTTTTCTACGTGCCTAACCAATTTAGAAAAAATGCTTAAACTATAACACCCACAAAACTATTACGTCAAACTATTAAGAAAAAGAAGCTTCATACACACAAATAAGGAAATCGCATGAAACAAATGTACCATACAAATATTTAATTATCTACTTGGCCTAACAGTCTTTTATCACAAAGATAATATATAATATATAATTAATTAATATATCAAGCAGATAAGAATGAAAGAAAATTTTCGCACGTTCAATATACTTGGTCATCAGTAATATTCGCTCCACACGATCCTCCTCCAAAATCTCATTGCAGTCGCACAGTTTGTTTAGCATGTGTCCTATAACTGCATCCTCCCTATAATCATTTTTTTCAAAACTTCCCAACACAAATCACATACAAGTTCCAAACGTAAAGCATTCTTCTCAATAATCAAGAAAGGCTCACGTTGGCATTGATCCTATTCGGGTCTGTGTTCGTGTATGTCTCCAGAATTTAGATATCATTTGTTTTGGTTCGAGTTCTATTTGGGTTTTGGTTCGTAGTTCGATTCAGTTTCAATTCGGGTGAAGGAATAAGGTTTTGGTTCGAGAGCTAGTTGTCTTAGTTTCGTAACGGGTACGTGTTTAGCTGTTGGTGTACGCGAGGGTTTCGGTTTTGATCGTACCTCGTTAAATTTGGGTGTTCGTGTTCGTAATTATGTACGTGTGTATTCGGTTTCGGTTGCGACCTATCATCTTTCCCGGAGGTATTCTTTAATCTGCAAATCATAAATGTATCTGTACATGTAATGATAAGAAATCTTGTTAATCAATATACTATATATCAAAGCAGAATGTAAGAAATCACAATGATTGATGGATAATGATTCCATGTTAGACTGCTTGAAACAAATAAAAATATGTAACATGAATATTCATGAGTTCTAATGTGAGGGTTGACATAGGTCTAGTAAAAGAGGTTTGAATACAGTCTTTTAAAAAAGAATAGAATCAATCGTATATGTATAATACAAACAGAGATGAAACTTTGCATGCATGAAATTTTTAACATATTTGGTATTTAAATATAATGTATGATAATAAAACTTCAAATTTATATACAGATCGAACCGAGTCATTGTCATCTTTAAACTTGAATATTCAAATGCTTAAATAGTGAAAGAGTTACCAATCTGTTTTGCCATAAACCGAGTTTCACCACCTGTTCTTGTCGTTTTCTTTAATACAACATAAGCATTTCTTGTTTTGGAAACATCAGGTATATTTCTTATTGGTTCAGAAGTATTACTTTGAAGTTTGAAATAAGACTTTGAATATCAATTAACTTTATAGTAGGCATGTAGCCATTATTTTTTATGTAACCAAATTAGTATGATAGATTTTCTAAATACGCATGTTCAATTACTAAGTTAATAAATGATCACATGCATGAAAACTACTCAAAGACATTTATCACATTTTTGTATATAATGACACTACTGCAACAAGTAACTAAGTACTAATAAGTATATAATAATTATAAGATTATTAGTGAGTCCAACGCTAATTAATAATCGGTATTTAAATTCATGTAGATAATCGGAAGCGAGAGTAGGTTGATTTGATTTATCAAGTGCACGTTGGTTTGTTTAAGGTACGGATATTCTCGATACTTGCTTCTCCTTACGATTGTATGATCTATCGGTTGTCTCATTGTTTGATTACTCGTACAGATATTATATCCTTTCTTTTAAGGATTCTCATGACTTTTGCTCCGTATCTATTTGCCTTACTGAAATCCCTATTTATGTTTCCCATCCTATGATTTGTTATTTGTTGCAACCTTATTTGATAATTCGTTGAGCCTTTGAATTCGTCTGATACATGCTTCATTTGACATAGCCATTATATGAACATATCCGTTTTGTTTAGACATGATCTTCTTTGGACATAATATATTTCGTTTTGATATGCTATATGAACCATTTGTTCTGTTCTGATGCCCGAGCTAACTAGCCATGGAGCCGCGTCATTGAGGCACCAATGACGTGACACTATCTGTGGCGGTGTGATCAGTCCACGGCGCTCTTTTTCGTTTTGTGTGCTCTATTATGCACTTGGCCATATATGATTTGATTTGTAAGGAGCGTATGGATGCATCCTAGTACTACAGAACTCGTTTCGTTTCGTTTGGTGCATAGCTTAGTGTGGTGCCAACACCCTATTGCAACACTTGTAGTTACATCAGGTGGCTTGGCAGCTCCCATGGTACAATTTGATATGAGTATGAAAAATTGTAGTCTAAGCATGTGGTTTTTTAGACATTTGTTTCAGCTCGATGGCATTTTCTACTATATGTTATGTTTGACTATCTAATTCGTTCAATTCTGATGATATAGAAAATTCTCTGAATGGGCATTTCGTTTACCTTATATTGTTTAATCTAATCCGTTTCATTATATCTGTTCACAGTGAGCTTTTAGCTCAGCCGCATTTTCTTTTTCTTTGCGGCAGGTAATCGAAGGAAGCCTGGGTTATGCGTTGAAGATTGCTTAGGAACGTCTTAGTGACTGAATGGAATGATAGTTTTCCCCTTTTCATTAAATTGCTTAAACTTGGATTTTGGATTTTGGTCTTCCCTTAAACTCTGTATTGGATTTATTTTCGTTGAAGTCATTATGTGCTAGTCTAATTAAATTCTGTTGTTTTGTAAGGAGCTTTGTTGAAGCCATTTTTATGGAATAAAGTCATCCGCTTAGCGATGTTTTGATGCAAAGTGTGACATTTGACCTTCTTCTTTTCTCACGGTGGATGTTACATAAACGGTGTGAAGACACTAATTTGGCTCTAAATTGGCGAAAAATCCATTTCATGGTGAAAGAAGGCATCGTACTGGGACACAAAATTTCTAAGAAAGGAATAGAAGTCGACAAAGCAAAAATAGACGTCATTGCTAAATTACCTCATCCAACTACCGTCAAGGGTATTAGGAGTTTCGTCGGACATGCATGTGTTTTTAAAGCCGTAGATTTATCAGACTTTTCAAAGATTTAAGCGACCCATCGTAGCCCATCTCCTTAGAAAAAAACACATCCCTTTTAATTAATTCTCACAAAGAATGCATGTATCAAGCCTTTCAGCCTCTAAAGAAGAAATAACCGAAGATGCAACCAAGTCAGAATTTGTCTCCTTACATGGGACCAGCCCTTTGAGCTTATGTGCGATGCTAGCGACTATGCTATAGGTGCAGTTCTGGGGCAACAAATTGAGAAACACTTTAGGCCTATACATTATGCAAGCAAAACAATAACCGAGGCGGAATCGAATTACACCACAACAGAAAAGGAAATGTTAGCTGTGGTGTACGCATTCGAAAAATTCTGATCATACCTCATCATGAATAAAAGCATAGTGTATACGGATCATTCTGCCCTTAAGTATCTCTTTAATAAAAAAGATGCTAAGGCGCGATTGCTCCGGTGGGTTCTTCTCCTTCAAGAATTCGATTTTAAAGTAATTGATACAAAGGGAGCTGAAAACTACGTGACCGATCATCTTTCCCGATTAGAAAACCCGTATGAAAATGTTCTCGATCCAAAGGAAATAAACGAAGTTTTTCCTCTCAAAACACTTAATATGGTGACTTCTCGTAGTGACTCAAGTACCCCGTGGTTTGCCGATTATGCAAATTACCACGCGGGGAATTTCATTATCAAAGGAATGTCAACTCAGAAGAAAAACAAATTTTTCAAAGATGTAAAACACTATTTTTGGGAAGACCCTTTTCTATTAAAAACTGTGCGGATCAAGTAATCCGGTGATGTGTTTCGGGCCAAGAAGCTGTCGATATCCTCACAGCTTGCCATAGTGGACCCACCGGGGGACATTACGGTGCCAACTACACCGCCAAAAAGGTTTTTGATTCAGGATTTTATTGGCCCACTATCTACAAAGATGCCCATGAGTTAGTCAAAAACTGTGACTCATGCCAGCGTCAAGGAAAAATTTCACAAAGTGATGAGATGCCACAAAATTCCATCCAAGTGTGTGAAATCTTTGATGTCTGGGGCATAGACTTCATGGGACCATTTTCGTCATCTAGAGGAAATAAATACATACTCGTAGCAGTTGATTACCTATCTAAATGGGTCGAAGCCAAGGCGCTCCCCACTAATGATGCTAGAGTTGTAGTTAAGTTTTTGAAATCTCTTTTCTCCCGATTCGGTACACCGAGAGCTATCATAAGCGATCGTGGGACCCATTTCTGTAACGACAAATTTGATAAAGTCATGTCTAAATATGGGGTCACACATCGTCTTTCTACCGCTTACCATCCTCAAACGAGTGGTCAAGTCGAGGTATCAAATCGTGGGTTAAAACGTATTTTAGAGAGAACAGTTGGAGAAAATCGTGCCTCCTGGTCCGATAGGCTTGATGACGCTCTATGGGCATTTCGTACTGCTTATAAGACACCAATTGGTTGTACCCCTTACAAGCTTGTGTATGGAAAGTCGTGTCATCTGCCTATCGAATTAGAACATCGAGCATATTGGGCATTAAAACATGCTAATTTCGATCTTAAAATAGCGGGCGATCATCGAAAGCTGCAACTTAATGAACTTAATGAGCTTCATGATCAAGCTTATGAGAATTCTTTGATTTATAAGGAGAGGATGAAGAAGCTTCACAACTCAAGAATCAAAAACCGCATTTTTCATGTTGGTGATCAAGTCTTGCTTTTTAACTCCCGATTAAAGATTTTCTTAAGAAAGCTTAAAACCTGATGGTCCGGCCCTTTCACTATTTCCGAAGTTTTTCCGTATGGAACCGCCAGATTATCTCACCCCGATGGCTCAAATTTCAAAGTGAATTACCACCGTCTCAAGCATTACTATGGAGGGGATACACCACCAACGGTTGTCCCGGATCTCCAGACTTTCCCCAAGGACAAATAAATTCAGGGATCGAGTCGAGCTTGCGACTCGGTTAACAAAAACAAGCCGTTTCGTGGGGTTTCACCCCATGCCTATCCTTTTCTATTTTTTTCTATTTTCTAACAATAATGTGTTGTGATGTGTTGAGGCTAGCCTCTACCGTTTTTCGTTTTTCGTTGTTTGTACTTGTGATTGTTTGCACGATTGAACCCAAAATTTCTGAAGACTCTCGTGTTCGGTATTTTATCCCAGATTACTCGAGCTTCCTATCCTTTGTTTGACATTAGTTTGGAGAAATCCGATATCCTTTCATCTTATCGATACACGTTTATCTTTGCATAATTTATAAACAGCTTAGATTTACGTAGGACCCGGCCTTAAACATTGAGGACAATGTTTTATTTAGTCTGGGGAAGGAATCTATCAATTTGATGTTGCTTGCTTATTGTTTTGTTCTCGCATACCCGTTTTCCTGCAAAAATAGCAAATTTAAATTTTTAAGTTTTTATTTGCAGAAATATATATATATATATATATATATATATATATATATATATAATGATATATATAATTAGTGTGATTAAAAAATAAGAAAGAGACCATATGTAGTGGGTATTTCCGTTGGTGAGAATAAGAAGTAATTTTTGACCCGATCGAACATGTAGAGTTCTAGTTTTTTCCCTTAACAAATAATGATGATAGTTTGTGCTAGTCTCATGTAGACTTTAAACATGCTAGACTTGAAATCATTAGTAAATGATGACTTGTGCTAATCTCAAGTAGATTTTAAATATGTCAGTTGGATATTATAAAGCAAAGTATTTGCGAAATTTTTATGTAGAGATTTTAAATTGCAAAGGAATATGTAGATGATAGTGTTAATTACGAATTAGTATGCTAAAACAAGGTTTTATTTTGGAAACTTAAAGCTATAAACATTAACTTGTTTTTTTCTTCCCCCGAAGTTCTTTAAAATGATAATTAATACAGTGGTTCTCTTTAATTTTTACAAAATATGAGTTTTACTCCTTAAAAGACCTAATCAACATATTTAGAGAAAAAAGCTTATCAATGAAAGTCAATATCATTTTAAAATAAGAATTTAATTTTACAAGTATACTTTGGTTTTCTAAAAGAAAATATTCTATATTCAAAAATTAATATGTAGTAAAAAATTTTGTAAAAAATGAAGATGATGAAAGTAAAAAATAAATAAAGGCAAAAGATGTCATAGTTTATAAAATTCTTAGTGTTAATAATAATATACAAACTCCGCCGCCAATAGAAGTACAATGGGCATTTGTCGTTCGTATCCCAGATGTGACATCGAAGAAAGGGTGGAGGATTTATATTACAGGGTCGTTATCGATAATAAGGTCACGGACTCTTTACGGAGGCGTGGACCGATGTTGACGTCGAAAGAAAAGTGATACGGTTTCCTAGCCCTAATAATAGCAGCCCTAAAAAATGAGTTAAGGAAACTTAAAGGAAAAGCTTTAGATAAGGAGGCTATTGAGACCCACTCTGTTGATCCAAAAGTGTCTAAGGATAATGTGGAACCAATCACGCCCAAATTGTTGAATAAAAGGACTGCTCACTCCTCCTATATTAAGCACACTCAGGAAGAAGCTTTCGTCCTTAGGGATATAGTCGAACATGTAAAAGCGAATTATCCTCAAGATTCACTTTTAGAGTCTGCCTTTAGGTATACTAAAGTCATTCAGGAATTGCTTTCACACATAAGTAGGACTTGCCCTAGCATCAACAATTTTGATCCTCAATTAGTTGCGGTCACACCGAGGAAAAAGGACAAGAAAGTTAGGTTTGCCGAATCACTCACATCCACAGAAAACACAAAAACAGACTCGACTTCAAACATAGTTTCTAACAAGCGTGTGTTGCATTCTACAGGAGTAAGACTTTCTACTAGTGCTAGCGGATCACAGCCTTCAGGCAATACCAGGAATGATAAGATTCAGCAAACACCAAGTAGTAATTCGAAGAATAAAGTACAAGCTCACCCTAGGAACGTTAAATCTAGTTTGAATAAAAGGAATGGTACTGTTAAAGTTAATGGATCTGCGTCTGAGCAGAATTCCAAGAAACATGATAATTCTGATTATGTCTGTATTAACGGTGATGATTGCATGTCTTCTGATAATTTGTGTGTTTCTAATTCTATGAATGATATGAAATTCCGTGCTAAACCTAAGAAGAAAAAATCTAAGAAAGTGATTTGGAAACCAACAGGAAAAGTGTTCACTAAAACCAATACCTGCTAACAAACAGGAACCCAGTAAATCCTGGGGATCCATGATATGTGTGAAAACACACATCCATTTAATACCTAAAATGGCCCAATTAAGCCCAAAACAGACTAAATATGGCAAAGATATGCTTGTATTTGTGTTTTGTGTGTGAAAGTACGGATATAGCAAAAATCACAAGAAAACCATCAAAAACGGGCAAACACGAACACGAGAACGGAAGAGCACAAAAGAAGCCGGGGAATCAAGCCAAAGTCAAAAAGTCAAAGCTCTCAGTCAACTATGGGCCAACAAAAGTCAACCACAAAAAGACAAAACCCTAAAATCCTAAACTATAACCCACTACATAAATCCAGGGACCAATCTTGCCTAGTTTGAAAGTTAATATACTCCTACACTTGCATTACAAAGAAATATAAAAAAAGAGGGACTAAATTGGCCAATAACCCAAAGTTTAAATCCTTTTACCCGTTTTCAGTTAAAAAGGGCGCCAAGAACATTGTTACTGTTCATCATCTTCCCAAACGTGCCCTCTCCTCAAAACAAAGGGCTTTTATCAATTTAAGGGTGAAATAGACAATTCATGGGACAAAGTGCATGATGGCAGGATAAAACGTCACCCAAGCCCTCTCATTGGTGGAAACCCATGAGGAGAATGCCACGTCAATGTGAAGAAACACACAAGGAGCTGATTTTTACACTAAATCTACACTCAGAAGAAGCACACAAGTGTCACATCACGGATTGCCAAGCTGGCAATCCGTGTGTACACAAACTTGATCCAACGGCCAACAATTATGATCCAATGATTGGAGAAAAATACGGATGAGATGGATGGGAGCTTGGGCAGCAAGGCAAGGCCTAGAAGATTCATTGAGAGGCTATAAATAGGCTCACCTCTCACACACACAGGAGCATCTTCTTTTTCCTTTTTACACCTAGTTTTTACTTTAGTTAGCTTTTATTTTTTTTAGCTTAATTGTTTTAGCTTATGCAATTTTCTCTTTAAATGTAATTTTCATTTAATCCTTTTGTAAGTTCTTTTCAGTAATGTAAACAAGCTTCTAGTTAATAAAATTGAACTTTTACTTTCCAATAATCTGTCAAAAACTCTTGTTTTATTCATAAGCTCTTTAATGTTAAGCTACTATTTTGATAAGCTAATTACAAACTCTTATTAGTCTCTAAGCTAATAATTGAGCTTTAGTTTGATCTTAATATACATAAACCTTAAAATCAGTTAATACCTTAACTACTTTGGACTTAAAAGCTTTGGAAGATGAGCCAATTTGGGAAGGGCTCATATGGACTATTACTGGCTTATCCTAGGATAAGCCAGAGCTGTTGATAAGCTTATTTGAGCATAAGCTTCTATTAAGCTGAAGCCCTTTGTAAGTCTTTATTTAATTTTATTGTTTTTAATTACTAGTTTAATAGTTGCTTAAATAGTTCATTTATCTTTACTTATTTGCTTATTAGCTTCTTATATTTGCTTCCTAGTAGCTTATCTGAGTCTTATTGTGCTTATTATTCATAAAATTTCATCTGTTTAAGCTTTAGCATTATAGATCTTAGATTGTCATTTATTTGTCATAAAATCTCAAAAAACCAAAAAAATAGTTAAGCATAGTGCAGATCTTTGATTCTAGCTTAAATTAGTTGAGGATTTGTGTTTGTTAGGGTTAATATAAGCTAAGTAATGTCTGGAAATTAAGTTTTAACAAGTAGGTCTTGATTTCATAAGCTTTTAAACTTTCATTATATAAAGGGGTGTTTGGTTTAGTCTTGTTTGACCACCAGAAGTCAAAAGTACCTTGAGATTTCTTTTTGGATAGTTAGATTATTACATTTAATAATGTTTAGAGTATATTTGAAACATTAGTTTAAGTTCATGAAGATTTTGTGGCTTATTATGCTTGACTGTGCACCAGGGGAGATTTCTCCCTTATTTTGATTACTATAAATTGATCCAAGCTCTCAAAGGTTTGGTTTGTGTGAGTTTTGTGTTTGAACACACTCAAATAGAGTGTGTACTGCAGGGTTTCCATTAAGGAAACCTGCATTTGTGTTTCACTTCTTGTCAAATTGTATCAGCAGTACTAACATCAGTTAGTACTGCTGTCTTTTTCATTAACATTTAAACTAGCCTTAACAGGATTTAGACTTTTAAATTCAGCAGGTTTATAGCTTAGATGTAGGTAAATCTAGATTAATGCTTGTTTTATCATTTCTAGCTTACATACTTAGGTACATTTAGCTTAAAAAGTCATCAAAAATCTAAAAAGACCAAAAACAGTAGTAATAGTATTAAGCCTTTCAAATTTAGAATCTTAAGTTGTAGGATCTGATTTTCTTGTTTGAATTTATAGCTTATAGTTAGGATAGTTAGTTTTCATAAGCTCATTCTCTGTCTCAGCTTATCGAGCTTATCAGCTTATTTGCTTTTTGAGTGTTTTATGCTTTTTGAGTTAGTTCCTGAATTTGCTTCCTACTTCATCAATTTCAGTTAGCTTAATGTGATTTTGGCTCAAATAGCTTTTCATTTCTAGATTAAGCACATCTTAAGCTTCCTAGAACATCTTTTGGATTTGAATTTGAGCTTATATTGAAGATTGTGCAAGCTTTTTAGTGTAGTTAAGCAAAAGTGAGCTCAAAAGCTCACTTTCTGAGGACAACTTATTCATAAGCTGTTTCAGAGCTTATTTGTCATTTTCAGACCAATAGTGTAGTTTTAAAGTTGCTTAGAATAAGGTTTTTAATAAGTGTAGTTATTTAGTTTTTGCAAAAAGTGAAAGTAAAAAAAGGTGCAAAAAGGGTGTTGCCAGACCTTGAACCCACGACCTCTTGTTCATTTACCCAATGTGTTAACCATCATGCTTCATTAGCTCATCCGTTAGCATTTCTCTCAATTTAATTAATATACATGTTTTTCTTTTCCTTTTTACTAATAAGCCGTAGCTTTTTGTAGCTTATTTAGGGCTTATTTGTTTAGCTTTTTCATAGTTATTATTTTTCTTAAGTTCCTGTTAGCATTTAGGAAATTTACTGAATTTTTCACATTTTTCCCTTTATTTTGTTAATTTCTAGGATTTTTCGTAGATTTTAAATTTAGAAAATCAATAAAAAATACAAAAATAACTTTTAAAAATACAAAAAAATAGTTTTTAGTATTAGAATAAATACTTTTAGGTTTACATTCAGAAAAATCATTTTCAACACATTTAGATTTTAATTTTCATTTTTAAGCCTTTATTTTTAATTTTAAAAATAGGATTTAAATTTTAAAAATAGTTAAAATTAGTTTTCTGAGTTTTTTTTTATTTTAGACTTTTCTAAGTTTAAAACTCATTTTTCTTAATTATTAGGACTTAATTTGCTATTTTTTAGGATTTAATTAGATTAAATTAGTTTTTAATTCATAATAAATGCAAAAATAATCAAAAAAATATTTTTCTTTTTCCTAAAATTTTATTTTGTCCTATTCTATGTTTAGAATTTTAGTTTGCATTTTTAAAGTCTTATTTTCTCTTACTTACTTATTTGTCGCGTTTTAATAGTTCCCGTTAATTGTGTTAAGTGTTTAATTGCTTTTAATTGTTGCTTTTATTTAGTAGTTATAGATACTCAAAAATATCTTTTCTCTCATTCAAATCGTAATCCAAACTAAAGCGAGGTTTCAATTTCACAAGTCATTGGAGAAACGACCCGGGTGATCATTCTTCCCGGTTAAATATACGTATTAAATATTATATATATCTTTTAGAGTGAGATTTTCTTAAGGGAGACTTTAGGAAAGTTCTTATTTGCTCTTTTGGAATATTATATTATATTTTATTGTGTATAAAAACATATATATCAGTTTTTGGCGCCGCTGCCAGAGATTTGTGTTAAAGATTCCTTCGTTCGCGTTTGTTGATTTTGATTTGAAGATCCTTTCGTTTACGAAAGTTATATTTTTGTTATAAAAATCAAAAAAAAAAAAAAAACTTGCCATTTGAGTCATTTACGAAATACGGCTCACCTTGAAAAGTAAATTTTTTAAGAGCTACCGTGAAGTAAATTTGATTATTTGGTTTAAGTTGTCTATCTCGTTATCCGTTAAAATAATTTGTTAAAAAAAATTTTGTTTAAATTTTCTTTTTCTACTTTGTGCATGCGCACTCGTTCCCAAACCCGCAACCGCAACCGCAACCGTCAACAACAAAGCCAACCGGCTGTTGTTCAACCATTTCATTTAGAAGAACCTTGGTGTGTTCAAATTTATATACCAATATAGTATAAATCTCGTAAGAATTCTTTGCCAAAATACTTCTCAACCAAGAGAAATATAAGGTAAAAATCTCACAAAAGAAAACACAATTCGTATATTTTTATCCGGGAAGTACTTATCCTCGGGTCGTGTCCCAACGAAATCGTGAATTGAGAATTTAGAATATTCGGATTCGAGTTTTGAATAGTAAAGGATTTTTAATTTGTTGATTACACTACAAAATTAATAGCAAGAATTAAAGAAACAATGAAATAGCACGAAATTTAAATGCACAAAAATGTTAAAACGCGAGCTAAAACTAAAATTTAAAATCTAAAGCACGACTTTTATCAAATTTTATACCTAAAAATCACAAATTTAAAATGAAAATTTTAGGAAAAAGAATTAGAATTTTTTATGAATTTTTAAATTTTTTATGATTTTTCTAAGATTTAATGATTTATCAAAAATAAACTTTTTCTAAAAATTAACACTAAAATTTTTCTTTTATTTTTCAAAAATACTAGATTTAAAATGAAAATTAATGCAAAAAGAATTTTAATTTTTCAACTATTTTTCTATTTTTTATGATTTATCTAAGAAAAAGTAATCACTAAAATCTATTTAAATTTCTAGAAAATACAAAATTAATTGGAAAAATATAGAAAAATAGTTTTTATAAACTAAAAAGGTGCAGAAATTTTATAAACCAAAAAGCCCTAATTTTTATAACCTAATTGATACCTAATTTTACCAATTAAATCTATGAACCCTAATTTAATAAAACTAATTTCTAAAATATAAAACTATTTTATTATTATAAGAAAGACAGGGTAAGAAATGTAATAAAGGAAAGAACAGGGTAGGCGGGGTAAGTAGGGGAAATTTACACTAAAGAAGAAACGGGTGCCCCTTAACTATGAGATAACTACCAAACAGACCCTACGAATTTGGCTTATTTTTGCTTATTAAAAAGTGCTTTTCAGACAAAACTCAAAACTACAAAGTTGTAGAACTGCTTATTCCTAACAACTTTAATAAAAGCACTATCAACTTTTTACCAAAGAATAAGCTAGAAAATAAGCAAAATGAAAACTGTTACAGAAACTACTAGTTTAAAGATCTTTTTGAATTCTAGCTTATATTGAGCTTATTTCTAGGTGAAATTGAAAACAAAAAGAAGCTAATTCTAGTTTAAGATGTGTATTAAGAAGATTTAAACTAAAATTAACCTAGAGTTAACAAATTTAGAAAGAAAATTAAGTTGAAAAGTGCAAGGTTTTAATGAACTGTTTTTGAGCTTTTTAATAATAAGCTAAATTGCTTATTTCTAAACCTTATAAGCTGAAATTTTATGAATAAGCTAAGCTACTTGCTTTGAATTAACCTAGGTAAAAAGTTTCCCAAAATTACAACTAGATATGAGAATTCAAAATGAGATAAGCTAAATTCAAAATGCTGCTGAACTACTTTTGACAGAGAATTGAGGCTAAAATATAAGCTTCAAATTGAAACTTAAGAGTGGATTTCTATAGACCTAATGCAGTTCTAGCGAAGTGCAAAATTTTATTTTCTAATTCCTAACTATAAAGTATAAAATAAACTAGAAATCTAAGAGCACACAAAGGTTAATACTGCTGTTTGTACTATCAATGCTGCTGATACACTTGGTTATTTTTAAAGTGCATGCTACACTTCAAGTTTAAAACTCATGAACAAGTTTCTAAATGCACTAATAACTGAATTAACTAAGTAAGAATGCTAAATGCTCATTAATTCATAAAATCTAAAGCTACTAAAACTGAATAATTGCCCTGGTGCTGGCAATGAGTTTTTACACTCTAACTTTTATAAAACTAAACTCTAACTTCTAAAAGCTGATTGAATACTTGTTATATGACCTAATCCAGATATTTAAAGAATTTAGATAGAAGATTGTTGACTTTAAGAGTCAACAAAAGCTTATACCAAACACTCCTTAAGAAAAAACTGTCAAAGTTAAAGAGAGTTTAAAACATGTTTAAAAACTCATTCAGCTAAAAACTTTTATCTACTTCTACTTAGATTGACTTACTAAATCTGTTTAAACTCTTAAACTCCTAGCTTATTAGTGAAAACAAACTAGTTACTCTACTAGGATTATTATTCTACTTATTGTGACAGAAAGTAACAGTGAGAACTTACTTATTTTAAAACTAAAATAGACTACAACTAATCCAACTTTGAGCTAAGAAAGCTAGATTAACAGGATTTAAACATAAGAATTTTTTTTGAATAAGCAAATGTGAAATAAGCTTTAAATGCTTAACAATTTGAGATTTAAAAACAGAAACCTGTAATTTGAAGAATCTTCACACTAGAGTTATCCAAGAGAAGAAACTCAGTGTTCCTAGATGGCACCTTGCCTCTAAACCCGAACTTTAAGTTCAATAAGCTGTATAGAAGCTTATTTCCTCTTTTGAAACTCAAATTTGAAACTAATGAGCTCAAGTGATCATATTAAGTTGTAAAATGATTAATAAGAGTTAATGAATGATTAAAACGAAATTTTCAAATGAATTTGAGCTTATGAACAAAAATAAGCTCAAATGAGCTTATTGAAAGCTTATTTGCTAAATTCGACTTGAATATGAAATCAAAGAACACAAAATGCTTATGGACTGAATAAAATTGCTAAAATGATTGAATTACAAGCTTAAGAATGAGTACAAGAGTTTAAAACTCTTTAGAAAACTTGAAAGTAAAATTTGCTTAAAAAACGGGAAATTACAAAGGAAAAATTTTGAAACAAAAATCAACAACCAAAAATTGAGACATACAAGTCCTATTTATAGAGAATTAGTGAAGAGAGGAGGGAAAAATTCTAGAATAGCCCATTAAATCACAGCCTTTGATCTTTCTCGAGTTGATTGTGGCCGTTGGATTGGATTAGTGAGGTGTTCAATCCAATCATTGGATTACACGTGGGCGTTTGTGATTGGAGAAGGGTGTATGAGCAGGTTTGGGAGTTATATAGGAGCGGGGGTGGGAAAAATCGAAGTTGGGTTGTGTGGGATTTTTGGCGGGAAATTTGGTTGAAGGTTGTTAGGACGTTACAACAAACGCGGGGTTTGTTTGAAAGTTTGGAGATGTGCCACTTTGAGTCCCTGTCTTTCTCCCCGCCCCTTCTAGTGCTAAAAAGAAGTTTCTCTTTTGGCAAGTTCAGTCCTTGTGGTTGATATACTTCTTTCTTCTTTTATAAAATACTTTCTTCTTATTTGCAACTTTGGTCCTTGACACTTCAAAACTTCCAATTAGCCCTTGAATCTTTGAATACTTGGCATTCTTGGTCCTTTTGACTTTATTTTGGCTCTTGACTTCATTGTTTCTTTCTTTGACTGTGTCGGGCTGATCCGGCTGTGATCTCTGGCTGATTTCTCACTCAGCTCTTGTCTCATTGTCTTATTCCGTTTCTGTTGGATTTTGATCGTTTTTGCTTACTATATTGACTTTCAAATACTATTCCTGCACATTGTACACAAAAGCACACATTCTATTCTTTGGCATTTTACATCTTTAATTTGGCCAAAAATCCCGGGTAATTTAGTGACAATTACGCAGCATATCAAACCTTTTTGTAACCCACCATAGTTCCGCTGTCCGATAACCAGACAATGGCACATTGCTTCAGTCACCCACCGATGGTTACGAGGATCAATTGTCATACCATGAAATTAATGCAAATTTTGAGTTAAAACATGGTTTTGATCAATCTTGTATCAAAAAAACAAACAGTTTTTCGAGACATGATAGAGAGCACCACGACTCCCCAACCTTATTTCACATAAGATCACCACAACGTGCGTACCTGAACGTACGCCGGAGTAGCGTCGGCTAAAGCTAAAGCTTTTTCCATTTTCCCACGTCTGTGAAGGTACCAGGCAAAGGATTTGGTCTAGGAACAACGAACCACCTCGAACCAGTATTCTATGCCCTAGGGCTTGCATCATTTTAACCAATATCATCCTCCCCAATCAAATTCCACCTATCTCCCCCGCCCTTCGAACTCCCGGACCGGAATCACGCGATTAACAGCCACAGCTTAGCCGAAATCGATATTTAATCTGGCATAGGGCACGCAAACCAGCAAACACCTACGAACATGCCCCCAATATCACGGATTTTCTGAACTACATCACCTGGATACGTTTTACCAATGCATGAATGCTAATGATCAAGAATTCGTTGCATATCTGCTGCAGGTGGAAATTTATTGGATAAGAGCCTCGTGAATGCTTGAGAATTATCGAGACGTACATCCAAATTCGTAATTCACGAAACACGCATTCGTTGCCAAAGATAGAGTTTCGAATTCATCTACTTCTGTAATTTCACCCGATGTTTCTGCTCTACAACCGAAGATTCTGAACTGAAGAATAAGAAGAAGACCATGCTAATTCGACAAGCAAAAAGCCCAAGCTCCCCCCCGTTAAAGCGGTCGAGCAGAGTTTGTGTAACTTGTGGAAGTGGCTCATTCTTAAGAAATTGTCCAGCTACCTATGGCACCGTTTATCGAGATAACATTCAAGAGTACGTTTCACAAGCTGTTGCAGCCAATTTTAATCAAGGAAATACCAATTCTAGACCTCCCATGGTTTCAAACCAAATTCGACCTCCTGGTTTTCCTCCGATTCAAAACAATCAAAACCGTTTCAATCAAAATCAAGGAACTAATTTCAACCAAAATCGTGGAACCAATTTTAACCAAAACCGTGGAAATAACTTCTATAAAGGTCAAGTTTATCAACCTCCGACTAGTCAACCACGAGTTTATCAAGCTCAACCTTATCAATCTCTTACTCCGCAAACGCAAGGAGTTTCAAAATCCGATTTCGAGATTATGTCAAGGCTAATGATGCCTTATTGAGAAATATACAAAATAAGGGCCAAGGTTAACAAAACCAATGACAAATTTAAACGAAATGCTTACTAAATATCGTAAATTCCCATACGCTTCGTCTTCAAGTTCAGGTACTCTATCCAAGTAACACCGTTACTAACCCAAGGAAGACTTGAAGGGTATTAACCACCCGAAGTGGTGTTGTTATCAAGGACATACGTTCCGACTACTTTCCTAAAGAAGTGGTAATGTAGAGAACCGAGGTTGTCACACCCCCGCCAAGCGGAAACGCGAGGCGTAAACAAGAATGATATCATCACAACACACAGGTCTCGATAGAGAAATACAAAAATTGAAAGCTAAAGTAAAGCAAAGACTCAAAGTGTCAAACCAATACCCAAAACTAACAAAACCACAGGCGTCTTTATTGATGAAACGGAAGTTCTCGCCAATAGAAAGACAAGCAACAATTATCCAAATTCAAACAATGCAAAAATTCAAGACAAGTAACAAAAAAAAACAGAAATCTTCATGTATCCTAAGTCTCGTTACTAGCCACTTCTTTCAATCCTACTTCCATCACGCTCACCTAAAAATGATGCTTAAAACGTCAACACAACGGTACTGGGTAGGAACGTTACCCCCGATCCATTACAACAACTGGGTAGGAACGTTACCCCCGATCCATTTCAACAACTAGGTAGGAACGTTACCCCCGATCCATATGTCACTTACGCACCTAAAAGTCTACCAGCTGGAACTTATACTTAGGCCTGGACCACACATCAGTGAGTATTATTTCAACCCTTCAGTTGGTTTGAGTTGAGTAGTAAAGACCACTCCCAACCGAACAAATCACGAAGCAATAACATGTAGCAAATAATCACAGCAATTAAAACAGTTTAACACATAGCATCATTTTCACCCCAATAAAACATAAGAAAAAGGGGCTATGAAACTCACCTGAAGCTTAGCTTCTAAAAAATCCAATCAAAACTTCACAAAATCTCACGAACAATCTAAACAGTTAAACACATTATTAGCTACCATCAATTAGGCATTCAACCCAATATGATGTAACCTCAACTATGATGGATACCTAGGCTATCTATCATAGTCATATAACCATTTAAAACCTTTACCCACTCTTACATAATTCATTTATACTTAAATGCTATTCTTTAAACTTTCTGGTTTTAAGCAGAATTTTACTCTCACTTGTGTGCCCTAAACGCACTACTTAAACACTCCCATAATTCAAACAAAAATTCACCATGCTACATAAATGTCCTATGAACCTCTAATAGCTCTCCCAAAGTCACTACCCTTTTATAAATACCCCTTAGAAATTCATTAATCCAAAGTGTTTAAAATTTGTCCAAAATCTGACCTTCTAAAAGTATGGCATTAATTACCTAACTTAGACCCCACTATCACCTTAGAAAAAATTCAGAGGTCACACACAATATATGAAATAACTTTAGTGTGACTTAGAGCCTCTAACTCAGTGTCTAAGTATTTTTAGAAAAATCAAAACCAAAACTGAAATTCATCACTGTTTTACACAATGATTTTGTAATGACCATTTGACCCACTTCCCGACCATAAAAACTCATGAGGCTGGATTTTATAGAAAGTAGACTCTCTGAGGTTATCTCCAGTATGTTGTAAATTATTAATTTGATCTTTTATGACCGAGTTATGCTCGTTACAAAACTGCCTAACTTTCTGCAGTAAATTAAACATCTAATTCGAGTGATCTAAGCCCTAACGCATGATCATATCGCTAATCTAATTAATCCAATGATCAAACTAACATTAACATATCATAAAATTTCTGAAAATTAATTACCCTAATTTATAACCCTATTTTTAAACCTAAATCCATCACAATTTAAGTTACTAGAAAAATAAATGAACTAGAATTAACAATTCGAATCGTACCTTAATGCGAAACCCTAAAAATTTCGTCTTCTCTTTTTTTCTCTCCTTATGGCCGGTCACAATTGGTATGGGAAGGGTTAGGGTTTTTAGATTTAGTATTTATAGGCATCTAGGTAGAATTAGAGTTTAAGTCTAACTAGGTTTTAGAGTAGGATTAGGATTTCTCTTTTTTTTCTTTTTTCTTTTCTTCTTATTTTGGCCGAAACATTAATATATATATATATTTTTTAATTTTTTTTATTATATATTTACAATTAAAACCTTAAGTTTTTACAAAAGCCTTAATAAATTTGACTATACCTTTTTGCATAAACGCAGTTTACTATCTTTCTAAAAATAACTTTTCATTTCCAATCTAACTTTCTAAAAATAGAAATTTTCCATTTTCTTAATCTAACACTTAAACGCTAAACCTATCTTATTTAACTAACACAAAATACGTATACGTATATATTTACTTACACAATTAACTTGCAAACGCTCAATTATCAACGATCATTTCTTTGTCATTAAAAATGAACGAAATGAACTCAACAAATTTTCCCATCATACTAATCTCATTGAGATGATCACACTCAATAGATTGATTACCAATACCTCGTAAACACATATAAACACATAGAATCACATAAACCATACTTTGCAACAAACACATAAGTCAACACTAACGGTTTGACTAACCTGCTCAAGTCATGGTTGTCACAGTGGTGACAAAGGACACAGTTTTTCCTACTAATAACGGAATTTCCAAAGACGTCCAACCTCCGATTATCCCAGTTGAAAACCAAAATCCAGTAGAGGATACTTTAGACTACTATAATCCTCAGCGATCCATGTAAAACTCAGGGTCACGCTTGGAATTCCAACGAACCTTTACTAACGCTATATTACTACGCTTCAAACTCTTAACTTCACGATTCAAAACCTCTACAGGTTCCTCAACAAAACGTAGAGTTTTGTCAACCTTTATTTCATCTAATGGCACATGCAAACTAGCATCTGCCAAACATTTCTTCAGGTTTGACACGTGAAACGTATCATGTACCCCACTTAATTCCTCTGGCAGTCTCAATCGATAACTACAAGACCGATCTCTTTCAAGACTAACAAATGGTCCCACGTATTTGTGCTAAACTTTCCCTTATTCCCAAAACTTATTACACCTTTCCAAGGTGATACTTTCGAACATCACCCGATCTCCTACTTTGAATTTCAACAATATTTTTTCGTCTATTTGTCCAGCATAGCCCTTTGACGATCTCTTGCTGCTTTGATCTCTCATTTATCAACACAACTTTATCAGTCGTTTTTTGAATCAACTCAGGTCCAATCAAGCTACTTTCTCCAATCACGCCCATAACACATGCGACATACACTTCCTTCCATACAAAGCTTCAAACGGAGCACACTTTATACTCGAATGATAGCTATTATTGTAAGAAAACTCAGCCAATGGTAGATGAACATCCCAACTACCACAAAAATCAATTACACACGCCCTCAACATATCCTCTAAGGTCTGAATCGTACGCTCACTTTGTTCATCCGTTTGGGGATGATAAGCCGTAATCATATCCAACCTCGTTCCTAATGCTTTTTGCATAGTCTGTCAGCAATGCGACGTAAATCGTCCATCTCTATCCGAAATAATCGACACTGGAACTCCATGTCTCGCGACTATTTCATCGACATAGATCTTTGCCAATCTCTCAGTACCATAGTCTTCTCTTATAGCTAGGAATTGAGCTGACTTAGTCAGTCTATCGACTATAACCCAAATCGTGTCATTTCCACTTTTTGACCTAGGTAACTTTGTGATAAAATCCATAGTGATCTTATCCCACTTCCATTCAGGTATCTCAGGTTGTTGAAGCAAACCCGAGGGCCTTTGATGCTCAGTCTTTACATTGAACATGTCAAACACTTACTAACATAAGTAGCAATATCTCTCTTCATTCCTGGCCACCAATACCTATCTCGAAGGTCATAGTACATCTTATCGGCTCCCGGATGCACATAATACTTAGTCTTGTGAGCTTCGTCCATAAGTATCGTTCTTACGTCTCCTATCAATGGAACCCATATACGGTCCATAAAATACAAACTCTCACCCTCCTTCTTGTCCATCTGCTGATCTAAACCATGCAGATTCTCCATAAGTATATTCTCTTGCTTAAGTTCCTCACTTTGGGCTACTTGTATCTTCTCTCTCATTCCCATTTGAACAGTCATTGCCATGGCCCTTACACGCCTAGGTTTCAACCGTTCCTTCCTACTAAGTGCATCAGCCACAACATTCGCTTTACCAGGATGGTAACGAATCTCGCACTCATAATCACTAAACAACTCAATCCATCCTCTTTGCCGCATATTCAGTTCCTTCTGATCAAAAATGTGTTGAAGACTTTTGTGATCCATATAGATAACACTCTTAGTACCATACAGATAATGTCTCCAAGTCTTAAGAGCAAACACAACAGCTCCCAGTTCCAAGTCATGCATCATATAATTCTTCTCATGGGTTTTCAGTTGCCTCGATGCATAGGCAATAACTTTGCCTCTTTGCATGAGTACACAACCCAATCCTTGGTTTGATGCATCACAATAAACCATGAAATCTTCCACTCCATTAGGTAGCGTCAATATTGGGGCATCACACAAGTTATTCTTTAAAGTTTGAAAAGCTTCTTCTTGCTCCACACCCCACACATACTTCTGATTCTTTTGAGTTAACGAGGTAAGAGGTTTAGCAATTTTGGAAAAATTTATGATAAACCGTCGATAATAACCGGCTAATCCCAAAAATGATCGAATCTCAGAGGTGGTCTAGGTTCTTCAATTCTTTACCGCTTCTATTTTGCTTGGGTCTACATGTCTACCCTTCTTTTGTTTTTTTGTTTTTTTTTTTGTTTTCTCTTGGGTTTAACAACATGACCAAGAAAGTGCACCTCTTGCAACTAAAATTCACACTTGGAGAACTTGGCATACAGCTTCTCCTTCCTTAACAGTTCCAACACCAAACCTAAATGAACTTCATGGTCTTCCTTCGTCTTTGAGTAGATTAAGATGTCATCGATGAACATAATAACAAACTTATCTAAGTATGGTTTACAAACCCTGTTCATCAGGTCCATAAAAACTGCAGGTGCATTGGTTAGCCCAAAAGGCATAACCGTAAACTCAAAATGTCCATATCGTGTTCGAAATGCCGTCTTAGGTATGTCATCTTCATGCACGCGTAATTGATGATAACCTGAACGAAGGTCTATCTTGGAGAAAAATCACGATCCTTGTAGTTGGTCAAACAAATCATCAATCCTTGGAAGAGGATATCGATTCTTAACCGTCAACTTGTTCAGCTCCCTATAGTCGACGCACATACGAAGCAAACCATCCTTCTTTTTAACGAATAATACTGGCGCTCCCCATGGATAATGACTAGGTCGTATGAAACCCTTGTCTTGCAACTCTTGCAGCTGCTTAGACAATTCTTGCATCTCAAAGGCTCTAAACGATATGACACTTCCTGCTGATGGCGTCGCTCCAGAACTAATTCTATGTGAAACTCCATCCCCTCCTGGCCCAGTTGCGGAGGCAATCCTAGAACAAGTCCTCGGGGAAACTCATCCTCAAATTCACGTAACCAGATATGTTGTTCAACTTTGGTTCATCCTCCTTTGCACTCTTCAACGCTTTGGTGATTCCTACAACCCGTTCTCCATGTACCCTAAGGATTCTACCCTCTTCTACGGGTATTTCTACTACCTTTTCATGACATACTATTACAGCCTTATGTTGGGATAACCAATCCATTCCCACAATCACGTCAAAGCTTCTATGTCCCAAAGGTATCAAGTTTATGCTAAACCGAGAACTTCTTAGTTCTAGATTACAGTCACGGATAACTCTATCTACTTCTACTTTCTTAACAACACTACCTCCAATCCCATAACCAGATTCACGATATTGAGGTTTTCACATTAAGTACTGGGCACAAAATTCAGTATATAAGAAACTAAAATCGGCTCCAGAAAATCATATAATTACTGTAACAAGTGACATTCAGAGAGTACGTACCCGTTATGACTTTGGGAAAAAAAAAAAAAAAAAATTTATTTTTTATCCTGACCGCCTCCATTGCATTTACATTCACGTTGTAAGCCCTTCCTCTAACTTGGTTTCCATTGCCCCTATTGTTTCGACTGCCTTCCAAAGCCAACTGAATTGATTTCCAGCTTGCCCCGGTGCTCTATTCATCTTGGGAAAAGTGTTGCAAAAATGATCTGGACTACCACACTCATAGCACACTCTCGGATTGTTACTCATTCTAACAACATTCATCGGAGTCACTTGTCTAATTAGTGCCCAACAATTTCTGGCATAATGGCCTGGTTTTTGACAGTTAAAACACACATTGCAGGGCCCGTTTACTGGGTGATGTGTATTACACTTGCTACACTTGGGATTTGAGTTTGCAACTTCATTTCTAGGAGGAGCTGTCGCCACAAACCCTGTGCCCACTTTTGCCTTCTTGTTATCTTTCCACGATCCTCCTGACTTACTAGACTCTTCCACTACTTTCCTCTTGTCATTACCCTTTATCAAGGTACTACAGCTGACTGCTTCGTCAGTAAGTATTCCATCCCTTAGTATTGCATTCTGAATAGTAGTTGGTTGGGTTGCTCAAAGCATTCCTCTTATCTCAGGAGCTAGTCTGGCTATGTACCTCTTAATACGAGATGACTTAGGTGTAACTAAGTGTGGGACCAACTTGGCCAACTCATGAAACCTATCAGTGTAGGCAGCATGATTAGCTCCCACCATCTTTTGATTCCAAAACTCATTCTCCAATTTCTCCATTTCATTACTTGGGCAGAATTCTTCAACCATCAATCCCTTAAAATCGTTCCATGTCATGGCCATTGCGGCCTCACGTCCTCTTGCTTGGACTTGAGTGTTCCACCAAGTCAAAGCTTTGTTCACCAATGAACTAGCCGCATACCTCACCTTTTGATTCTCCGCACAACCACTATTATCAATCATATTTTCCATCTTCTCCATCCAACGAGTAAGCACTATCGCACCTCCTTTCCCATCATACTCCTTGGGATTACAAGATTGGAATGCCTTGTACGTGCATCCGTTGTTCCAACCATTTTCATTATTATTGTTGTTATTTTTGTTGTTATTTCCATTGTCGTTATTGTTGTTTCCGTTGTTCACGTTGTTTGTCACTTGAGTGACGATCTCAGGAATGATATTTTGCAATTGTTGCGCGATGATAGCAGCAATGTCAGGGTTTCCATCGTTGTTGTTGTTGTTTCGACGTGTTGGAGCCATTTTCTATAAGATATAAAATTTTATATATATTAGACGATATAATAAGGATCGTGATCTTATCATACCCTTAACAACCATATGCATACATACAACGCATCAACCATAATCCATGTAATCATACTTGCAAGTCCACCTGTGTTGTGGCGCATGTATAATTATGTTGGCCACCATAATTATAAATGCCCCCTTTCACAGTTGTACTCCCTCCTATGACGACACTTCATGAAACAATACATATTTCCAAACCATCAAATCAACATTCACAAAAGATACTCCAACAATTACCTAAGCCTTATCATTAACATACTCAAATAATAACCAAAAGTCGAAAATAACATCACTAAACATGGCTCCAAACGTCAAGAAAACAACAAACTAAAACATATCAATTACTTAGAACAATATGGGCAGTTACGAGACGCGATGTCATGATCAGCTTTAGTTGTCTTCTTCCACACAGGTTTACTACTTGCGGTGGACTCAAGGTCCGAGTCCACTTCATTCCTCTCAACTTCTTCCTCATCTTCTATCAACCATCCATTCATGTTACCCTTTTGCTGAGGTAGTCGATGTGGTGCAAACTCATTCATGGGATCTCCTTGTTGAAGTTGTGGGTGATCCATAAATCGATACAGGTCATGTCTTCTAGGTTGTTCCACCGACTCTTCTTCAGACGTTTCATAACCTTGAAATTTTCCAGGAACTCTGGTGATAGTGCCATCCTTGGCAATTATCTTTGTTTCAATTTCCTTAACCGTTTGTCCATCAACTTCCTTCAAGGTCATCTTCTCTTCGACTCTACACGGCCACATGGCAATAGGAATTCGGATCTTGCGGTTACACCGCCTGCTCTTTTTAATCTTCCTACACATAGTTGCAAAAGCTGGAATTTTGAAACTATTCTACGAAAGGAGGAGACAAACAAAATAGACCATAAAATATAGACTAAATCAGGATACGGATCTCAATAAAACAAAGAAAAAAAAACTCAACTATATAAAATATATAGTATCTATGATGTACTTTATGAAACTTAGGGAAATTAAGCATAATTAGTATATACTTCACATAAGTCCCTAAATGCATCATATGAGGGAGCCCGTAAGCTATATCTAGGTTTCAAACCACTCAAGTTTCTCTATAACCATCAGCTCTTAACCAATCTGTCACACCCCGCCAAGGCAGAAACGCGAGGCGTAAACAAGAATGGATATCATCACAACACACGGTGTCTCTATAGAGAATACTAAAAATGAAAGCTAAAGTAAAGCAAAGACACAAAGTGTCATAACAATACCCAAAACCTAACAAAATCCAAAAGGTTCTTTAATTGATGAAACGGAATTCTCGCCAATAGAAATCAGGCAATAAAAAAAAAAAAAAAACAATTATCCAAATACAAACAATGATAAAAATACAAGACAATAACAAAAAAAAAAGAAAACAACATGCAATCTTGGTCTCTTACTAGCCACAATCTGTTCAATCCTACTTCCAACACGCTCACCTAAAAACTGATGCTTAAAACGTCACACAACGGGTTTTGTATGAGAGAGTCATAGGTTTAAGACTCACATTTCAAAATCTTTCAAACAATTGCTGCGACTAATAAAACAATTCATAACAATCATATGTGTCCCGCAGTCCACGTATACATCACATCACTCACAAAAGGGTCATGGGTAGCTCACTACCCTCCGATCGGAACACAAAGTCAGTAGGTATTATTTCAACCCTTCAGTTGGTTTTGATTGAGTGATAAAGACCACTCCCAACCGAACTAAATCACCTCACAAACTACTCCAATTGATCACTAAGCCATGGAGCATACCACATAAACGACTCCATTTGATCACAAAGCCATGGATCGTACCACATATCACATAAACAAATAATCACAGCAACTAAAACAGTATAACACATAGCATCATTTTCACCCCAAGAAAAACATAAGAAAAAAGGGCTATGAAACTCACCTGAAACTTAGCTTCCAAAAAATCCAATCAAAACTTCACAAAATCTCACGAACAATCTAAACAGTTAAACACATTAATTAGTTTTTATTTTTTTTTTCTACATCAATTAGGCCATTCAACCAATAATGATGGTAACCTAAACAATGATTGGATACCTAGCTAACTAACAAAGTCAATAACAATAAAAACATTTAAAACCTTTACCCACTCTTACATAATTCATTTATACTTAAATGCTATTCTTTAAACTTTCTGGTTTTAAGTAGAATTTTACTCTCACTTGTGTGCCCTAAACGCACTACTTAAACACTCCCATAATTCAAACCAAAATTCACCATGCTACATAAATGTCCTATGAACCTCTCATAGCTCTCCCAAAGTCACTACCCTTTTATAAATACTCCTTAGAAATTCATTAATCCAAAGTGTTTAAAATTTGCCCAAAATCTGACCTTCTAAAAGTATGGCATTAATTACCCAACTTAGACCCCACTATGACCTTAGCCAAAATTCAGAGGTCACACAAAATATATGAACTAACTTCCATGTTACTTAGAGCCTCTAACTCAGTGTCTAAGTATTAATAGAAAAATCAAAACTAAAACAGAAATTCAACCTGTTTATACAACATTTGGATTTTGTAATGACTATTTGACCCACTCCCGACCATAAAAACTCAGAGGCTGGATTATTATAGAAAGTATACTCCTGACGTTATCACCAGTATTGGATGTAAAATTTATAATTTGATCTAAAGTGACAAAGTTATGCTCGTTACAAAACTGCCTAACTTTCTGTAGTAAATTAAACACCTAATTCGAGTGATCTAAGCCCAAACGCATGATCATATCGCTAATCTAATTAATCCAATGATCAAACTAACATTAACATATCATAAAATTTCTGAAAATTAATTACCCTAATTTATAACCCTATTTTTAAACCTAAATCATCACATATTTAACTTACCTAGACAAATAAATAAAGCTAAATTAACAATTCGAATCGTACCTAAAGCGGAAAGCCCAAAAAATTTCGTCTTCTCTTTTCTCTCCTTATGGCCGTGTCACAAAGGTATGGGAAGGAAAGGGTTTTATATGATTAGTTATTTAATATGCATCTAGGTAGAATTAGAGGTTTAATCCTAACTAGGTTTTTAGATAGATTATGATTCTCTTTTTTTCTTTTTTCCATTTTCTCTATCTTTCGGCCGAAACATTAATATATATATATATTTTTTTATTATTTTTTATTATATATTTACAATTAAAACCTTAAGTTTTTACAAAAGCCTTAATAAATTTGACTATACTTTTTTGCATAAACGTAGTTTACTATCTTTTTAAAAATAACTTTTCATTTCCAACCTAACTTTCTAAAAATAGAAATTTTCCATTTTCTTAATCTAACACTTAAACGCTAAAAACCAATCTAATTAACTAACACGAAAAATACGTATACGAATATAATTACTTACACAATTAACTTGCAAACGGGCACAATGATTCAACGAACATTTCTTTGTCATTAATAAAGAACGAAATTGAACTCAACGAAATATACCCACATACTAATCTCATATGAAGATGACACACTCAATAGATTGATTACCCAATACCTCGTAAACCATAAAAACACTAATAAACACATAGGAGATCACATAAACCCTCTAACTATTGTCCACAAACACATAAGTCAACACTAACGGTTTGACTAACCTGCTCAAGTCATGGTTGTCACAGTGGTGACAAAGGACACAGTTTTTCCTACTAATAACGGAATTTCCAAAGACGTCCAACCTCCGATTATCCCAGTTGAAAACCAAAATCCAGTTTCTGTGCCAGATGTTGCTCCAGTTAGTGCACCGATTCCTAACCCGAAACCGTCAATTCCATATCCCTCAAGGCGTAATGATGAAAAACGCCGTGAAAATACTAACGAACAAATTGAGAAATTCTACGAAATCTTTAAAGATATGAGTTCTAATTAGTTTCATGGGATGCATTGACTCTAATGCCTAATTTGTCTTCAACTCTTAAAAGCCTAAATCGGAATAAAGAAAAACTATGTTGAGATTGGCTAGAACCCCTTTGAGCCGAACAATTGCACGCGGTCATACTTAACAATATACAGCGAAAAACTTGGTGACGCCTGGCAATTCTTAATTCCATGTAAAATATTTCCGGAATTACTGAAGTGCTAGCCTGGCCGAGTCTGGCGCTAGCATAATTCTCATGTCCACTTCTGTGTGGAAAAAAGCTTTAAAACTTCCAGACCTAACTCCTAATCGTGCATGACACTAGAACTAGCAGACCGATCGATTTCACGACCCAATCGTTATTAGCTAAAGATGTCAACGTTTAAAGAAGGTGAATTCCAGTTTCCGAGCAAATTTGTGGTCGACTAGGAATTTAAACCAGACTTGAGTACCATTAATTCTCGGAGGTGGTTTTCATAAACCAGTCGTGCTTTAATAGACGTATATGAAGGTGAATTAACCCTTCGAGTAGACAATGAAGCCATTACTTACAACCTTGATCAAACTTCGAGATACTCAGCTAATTATAATTATATGACGGCAAACCGAATCGACGTTGTTGAATTGGCTTGTGAGGAGTATTTTCAGGAAGTTTTAGGATTTTCTGACGTGATCACAAGTGGCAATCTCACTCTTGGATATGATCCAATAGTTTCAAGTTCTTCTCCGACCCTTACTCCTTTCGGGGATAGTGATTTTCTACTTCTCGAAGAAGCCGATGCTTTTCTCGCTCTAGCCGACGATCCAACTTCACCAGAAGTTGATGAATCTTATTATGAACCCGAGGAGGACATTCTTATTCTCGAAGCACTCCTTAACAGTGATCCTTCACCTCCTCCAAACCAAGGAAATTATTTGCCAGAAATCAAAAAGGAACTTAAAATTTGTGAAGCCAAAATTGCCAAATCTTCAATTGATGAACCTCCTGAGGTTGAACTTAAGGACTTACCGCCTCATCTCGAATATGCATTTTTGGAAGACAACAACAAGTTGCCGGTCATAATTGCCAAAGATTTGAGTGTCGATGAAAAGACCGCTCTCATAAAGGTTCTAAAGTCACGAAAGCAAGCAATTGCTTAGAAACTTTCCGACATTAAGGGTATTAACCCGGAATTTTGTTCTCATAAAATTCTAATGGAAGACGACTATGAACCAGCGGTCCAACATCAGAGAAGGGTTAATCCAAAGATCCATGATGTCATTAAGAAAGAGGTTGAAAAACTTCTTGATGCTGGATTGATTTACCCAATCTCGGATAGTCCTTGGGTGAGCCCAGTGCACTGTGTGCCAAAGAAAGGAGGAATGACCGTAGTGACCAATGATGAAAATGAGTTAGTACCAACTAGACTTGTAACGGGATGGAGAGTTTGTATTGATTATCGCAAGTTGAACGAAGCTACCCGAAAAGACCACTTCCCTTTGCCGTTTATGGATCAAATGCTTGAGAGACTCGCAGGAAATGAATACTATTGTTTCCTTGATGGTTTCTCGGGTTATTTTCAAATACCAATCGATCCGAAAGATCAGGAAAAGACCACATTCACCTGCCCATACGGAACGTTTGCTTATCGCCGCATGCCTTTTGGTTTATGCAATGCACCAGGCACGTTCCAAAGGTGTATGATGGCCATATTCCATGATATGATTGAAAAGACAATGGAAGTTTTCATGGATGACTTTTTAGTTTTCGGAAATTCTTTCTCTACGTGCCTTTCCAATTTAGAGAGAATGCTTAAACGGTGTGAAGACACTAACTTAGCTCTAAATTGGGAAAAAAGCCATTTTATGGTGAAAGAAGGCATCGTACTTGGACACAAAATTTCAAAGAAAGGAATAGAAGTCGACAAAGCCAAAATAGACGTCATTGCTAAATTACCTCACCCAACTACCGTCAAAGGTATTAGGAGTTTTCTCGGACATGCAGGTTTTTACCGTAGATTCATCAAGGACTTTTCAAAAATTTCTCGACCCATGACTCATCTCCTTGAGAAAAACACTCCTTTTATTTTCTCAGAGGAATGCATTCAAGCTTTTCAGACCTTAAAGAAGAAATTAACCGAAGCTCCAATTCTGATTGCCCCCAACTGGGACCAGCCCTTTGAGCTTATGTGCGATGCTAGCGACTATGCCATAGGTGCGGTTCTGGGGCAACGAATTGAGAAACACTTTAGGCCTATACATTATGCAAGCAAAACAATGACCGAGGCGGAATCGAACTACACCACAACAGAAAGGAAATGTTAGTTGTGGTGTTACGCTTTTGAAAAAAAAAATAAAATTTTTTTTTTCCGGTCATACCTCTCATGAATAAAAAGCATAGTGTATACGAACTATTCCGCCCTTCAAGTAACTATTTGCCTAAGAAAGATGCAAGGCAAGATTGCTATGATGGAGTTTCTACTCCTTCAGGAATTCGTTTTTAATGTAATTGATACGAAGGGAGCGAGAACTACGCGGCGTCATCTTGCCCGATTAGAAAACCCGTATGAAATGTTGCGATCAAAGAAATAAACGAAATTTTCCTCTCGAGACATTAATATGGTGACTTCTCGTGGTGACCCAAGTACCCGTGTTTCGAATTATGCCAAATTACCTCGTGCACCGGGAATTTCATTGTCAAAGAATGTTCAACTAGCAGGGAAAAACAAATTTTTTCAAAGATGTCAAAACACAATTTTTGGGACAACCATTCTATTCGAAACCTGTGAGGATCAAGTGATCCGGCCGACTTTGTTTCGGGCCAAGAAGCTGTCGACATCCTACAGATTGCCTTAGTGGACCACGGGGGACATTTACGGTGCCAACTACACCATCCCTAAAAAAGGTTTTAACTCGGATTTTATTGGCCCACAATATACAAAGATGCCTATGAGTTAGCTCCAAAACTGTGATCATGCCAGCGTCAAGGAAAAATTCACAAAACGTGATGAGATTTTGCCACAAAAATTCCATCCAAGGTGTGAATCTTTGATGTCTGGGGCAATGGACTTTATTGGGACCATTTCCGTCATTCTAGAGAAATAAGTATATACTCGTTGCAGTTGATTAACCTATCAAAAATGGGTTGAGCAAGGCGCTCCCTTCTAACGATGCTTAGAGTTGTAGTTAAGTTTTGAAATCTCTTTTTGCCCGATTCCGGTACACGAGAGCTATTATAAGCGATCGTGAAGGACCTTTCTGTAATGACAAGTTTGCCTAAAAAGTTAATGTCTAATATGGGGTCACTATCATCGTCTTGCCTACCGCTTACACCCTCAATACGAGTTGTCAAGTTGAGGTGTCGATATCGTGGATTAAAAAGTATTTTAGAAATAGGACGGCTCTGGAGAAAAACCGTGCCTCGTGGTCCGATTGGCTTGATGTCGCTCACTATGGTGCTTCCGTACGCTTATAAGACACCAATTGGTTGGACCCCTTAACAAGTCGTGTATGGAAAGTCGGTCATCTACCAATCGAATTAGAAGCAATAAAGCGTATGGGCATTAAAAACATGCTAATTTCGATCTTAAAACCGCGGTGCTGGTCACCGAAAGCCTTGCAACTTAATTGAACTTATGAGTTCTGTGAATCAAGCATACGAGAATTCTTTGCTTTATTAAGGATTCTGAGGACAAAGGACGCTTCATGACTCAAAGATCAAAAACCGCATTTTTCATGTTGGTGATCAAGTCTTGCTTTTCAACTCTCGTCTAAAGATATTCTCGGGAAAGCTTAAAACCCGATGGTCCGGCCCTTTCACTATTACCGAAGTTTTTCCATATGGCACTGCAAAATTATCTCATACTGACGGATCAAACTTCAAAGTGAATTGCCACCGCATTTAAGCACTACTTCGCGAGGGACACACCAACCAATGGTTGTCCAGATCTCCAGAACGCGCGCGACATATGGCGAATGATATTCCAGGGATCGAGTCAAGCTATGTGACTCGGTTACCAAAAACAAAGCGCTTCGTGGGAGGCACCCCATGCTTATCCATTTTCTATTTTCTTTCTAGCTTCTAATGTGTTGTGAGGAGGCTTGTACTCTTCCATTCTTTGTGTTTGTTGTTTGTACTTTTGATTGTTTGCAGGATTAACCCAAAATTTTCTGAAGACACTCGTGTTCGGTGTTTTGTCCCGGTCCACTCGAGCTTCCTACATTGTGCTTGGAAATTAGTTTGGGAAATCCGATTTCCTAAAGATTTTTAATTGACTAATATTCTATCTTTTAGCACACATTTATAAAACGGTCTAAGATTTTTGTGATACTTTCTTTCATGTTTGGAGTTATGAATTTGACCGTTTGAGTTCTAGTTATGGGGGTTTTAAGTCTTAAGCTTAGGAAAAAATTGAGGGATAATGTTTGATTTCAGTATGTGGTAGTTTTTATCTTCGATTATGAATCTTACCTACTTTTACCGTTGTTCTCACGTACCCGGTTTTCCCACAAAATTTTCAAAAAAATATGAAATTTTTTAAAAATAAGTGTTTTTGTCACAATTTTGACTTTCTTGCTGGGTAGAATAAGAGTAAATTTTGACCCGATCGAGCGTGTTGAGCTCTAGCTTGTTCCTTAACTTTTAGGGCAAGCGTTCGCGATTATCGCGAAGAACGAAAAATGACAGAGTTAAGTATGAGTAGGATGCTAAACAGGGATTAGTTGGAAATCTTAAGAGCTCATGTATGTAACTTGCTGCTTTTTCTCCCATAATCTCTTAAACGATTTAATGTACATGCTGTTTTTGGAGACTAAACTTAAATCAACAATTTCTTATGTAATATATAGTAAAAAATTTAGTCTTAGTTCAATGTTATACTTGAATTTTTCAAAAACAAGTCTTCTCTATATAAAGTAAAAAAAAGGAATTATAATAAAAGTTGTGGGTTGATAAAAGTTTTACTCCTTTTGCCGGCTCACAACCGATGTTGGGTAGGTCTTCTAAAGGAAAGCCCATAATAAAAAATCTGAGACTGATAATAGTTTGCTGCGTCTTGGCCGGCTCACAACTGATGTTGCAGCCTTCTAACAGGCAAGGAGGTTACAATGCTTTAAATGTCTAATGTTAGGTTTGAATTTAACTAAATAGATTTCTTTTTTAAATTCAAATATGGCTTTTGAACTTTGACTATTCTATTTTATAAGCTAGTATATTCGGGAAACTGAGAGGTTGTTTGAAACCTAAGGTCCTGTGAGTCCCGATACTAGTCTATGTGGGGTGTCAAAAGCCTGGTTACTTAGCCGCAAGATTGGGATGTGTCGAGACGAAAGTCGATACATGGGATGATCTCGCCTTCAAATTTATTATTCTTGGGTGGAACGTGAAGCATAGTAAGTTGCAAAAAGTTGATCCATGGTTGAAATTAATAATAGCACACTCACTTAAGATATAATAAATGTCGGGAGTAAAAAGTTCACAAGTTGCAAATATGAGTATTGTTAGAATTCTTTTCTGATTAATTTAGCTGTGATTTCGTTTTAAGCTTTGGTTTGGAGTAAGTAAAAAATCAGGGACGACGAATTTATCCTTTTTGGGGCATTCTCGGATCGAAATGCATCTTGTTCTATGATCCCTAACAATTATGGAAATAACGAAAGTCGAAATAATCTAAGTTTTATTTTAAAAAAAATGAAAAAAATATATATTTAAAAATGGAAAATGGGGTGTTTTATAACTTGTGATTTCTTAACTTTCTTCACAAAAGTCTTTGTACTTTCAGAAGATTTAGTTTTGGAGAGTTTGAAGGTATTTGAGTACCTTAGGCAGCATATAATTATTGCGTGAGGAAGACACAGCAATGCACTTAGTTTGGGGAATTTTGTGATATGTGTGAGAGACAAACACATAGTTTGTTCTATATCAAAGAAATAACCCATAAAGAGATAAAGAATTGTGTTAAATGCGTTGAATATTGATTGTTTTGTCTTTGTGATGTGTGTTTAGGTCCGGATATTTGCAGAAGACAATCTAAAGGGAAAGAGACGGGTCAAAACCGAACAAACACGGACACGGGAACGGAATAGAGAATACAAGAGCCGAGAGAATGCTATCAAAGGTCAACAAAAGTCAAACCTTGGTCAACCAAAGTCAACCATATAAAGACAAAAATCCCAAATTTCCCAAATCAGTCCCTTAAAGAAATCCAAATTGCAAAAATGGTCCCCTAAACCCTAACGGTGTTAACTCTTTTCATTATAAGAGTTAACACCCGTTAACCCTTATAACAACACCAAGTCCGAGCCCAAAACCTTACCAGGTCCAAAACCCTTTATAAGCCCAGAGTTATAACCCCGGGTCAAAAAGAAAAGTCAAACAATCGTTTTATAATAAGTTAATGCGGGAATAATTTTGTTACCACTGTTCACTGTCTTCCCGTTTTACCTCGAGCTCAACCAAAAGGGCAAATCAAAAATTGGCCACGTAGAAAGACAATTCAAGTGATAAGGTACACCTTGGGCCGGTGGTGGCCGGCGATGGGTGGTGGCCGGATAATTGGGGAAGAGAGAGAGTGTATATATTAAGTGTGTGTGTGTATAAATGTGAGATGGAAATGAAATTATAAGTTATAAATTGTATATATATAATTTATATAAAATTGGAAAGTGACAAGTTGAAATAGTCCAAGGTTTGTTTTGTAACTTTTTAGTATAGTTTTTTTATAGAAGCGGTTCGGGACTCGTTTGAGCGACTTAACGGATGATTCAACGCACGAAACTTACGCCATTGTTTTTCAAATCATTTTTCCGATAAAAATGAGTATTCACTTGATAATATTTCAGAAATATTTTATAACATTAAATAAAATATCTGTTATTCATTTTGTGGACCGGTTTTGCCTCGTCCGAAATAAAAATGGATTTAAGCTCGAGTATTCGCATTATCAACAACGCTTTTAATTAAAAATGATGACTAATTTATTTAATATTTTTATTAAATAAATACTGATAATTAAAAACAAATTTAATTATTTTTGTGTGTCCGCGTTGCAGGTTGTTCGTTAAATGTTTGCGGTGCTGTTTTAGCCCTTTTCGGCTTGTTTCCAGGTCTCGGGCAAAACTAAAACGTTGTCTGGAACATCATTTCACATCAAATTGCTTTAGAGTCCGAGTCGTGAAAACGTGATTTAGATGATCGTTCTTATAAGTCAAGCCAGACCCTAAAAGTCAAAGATTGAAATCGCCATTCAAAAATTTCGAAAATTCTCGGATGTTACATAGTAGCTTAAAAATTAGCTTAAAGTTGCCTCCTTAGACTGTTTTTAGTTGTGTTTTAGCTAAATTGCTTATTTGCTTATTTAAGTGTTTGAGCTGTTAGGTTTGCTTAATTGCGCTTAGTTTTGCTTATTAGGTTAATTTGAGTTTTAGCTTGTAGAAGTTTGTGGCAAAAAAAATTTTAAGGCTTAAATCTTTTTAGTTTCTTTTAAAGTTAAATTGTCTTAATTCCTTAGGTATGCTTTCTAGCTTATTTGGTTTAGTTTAAGGTGCTCATTAGACATATCTTAGTATCTTGTAGCTTATTTTGTTTAAGTTTGAGCTTATTAAGGCTTTTATGTCAAAATTGTTAAGTGTTAAAGCCTTTTTAGCTTTTAAGCAAATCTGTCACCTTTAAAGTGCTTATTCCAACTTTAAAATAAGTTTTTATAAAAACCCCTTTCATTAAAGTTGCTTATTTTTAGTGTTAAAAGCTGCTAGGTTAGAAGTTATTTAGGTTTTAAAAGGTTAATCTAGTAAATGTTCAAGTCTGATTAGGTTTAGTTAGCATTATAAGCTCAAATCAGTTCTAGCTTTTGTAATTTTTAAATTTGTATTTTAGATATGTGTTAATAATAGAAGTAGAAAGGAAGGTTAATAGGTCTGATTGAAGGTTTTTAGATTTGGTCTATAAAATGTCAAGTGCAATAGCAGTAGATTAGTAAAAAAAGGACCAACTTTCTTGGCTCTATTTCGGTAGGTTAAATAGCTTTTTAGTTTTTGGATTTCAGATTATAAATAGCTTTTAGGTCATATTTCACAAGTTTACAATTAGTTTTAAAATTCTAGCTTATTTTGTAATATTAAATTTAAGCTGCAATATTTTACTTTTTGGCTTTCATTTTCAAGTATATCTGATGATCTAAGCCTTTAGGTCTGTTTTCAAAGTGCTTTTAGTAATAAGCAATTGAGTTTAAACCTTGTTTCAAAGATGATTTGGAAGATTATTTGTTAGTAGAATATGTTTTGCAAAAGTCATTTTCCCACCACAAGGATCCAAGAGCTTATATAATAATATGCTCAAGATCCTGTAGGGACTGTTTGGGTCTTAGGTTTAGTTAAGAGTTATTCAGTTTTTTATAGCTTATTTTTCTTAAAACTTCTTGCTTTAATTTGTTCCTTAGTTTTGCTAATTTGTTAGTTTAATATTAGAATTTATGCTTATTATGTCAGATAGTTGTTAGCTTATTTACTTTTTCATTAAAAATTACAACTAACACCAAGTAAGTCAGCTGTAGGTGTTTTTATAGTGCTTTTTCTTTGGCTTTATTGTTTTTCGAATGTAGTTGGTTTGCATATTATAAGTAGCTTAATAAGCTGCTTTAAGTAGGTAAAAGCTTCTGGTTAGGATCCACTTACAAGCTTAAAATTAAGCTCAAAGTGTGTCTAAGGGACTGTTTGGTTTTAAGTTTTTTTTATAAGTGCTTATTTTGAATTTCTAGCTTATGGCTTATTCTGTGTGCTTATTCTTGTTCATTTAGTTTTATGTTAGAATTGCTTATTGTATCTTTACGTTGTCATAAACTTTAGCTTATTTAATTCTTATAGACTTACATAGTTTTAAGAAAAAACTTAAATAAAACAGTAGTTAAGTATTTTTTGTCAATAATTATAAGATGTTTTTCAAGCTTATTTTGGGCTTTTCATTAAAACGTTCTCTTTTATTAAAATTATTATATTTAGGTGCTAATATACTTTGTTTTATATGTTTTTAAACAATAAATAAAAGGGAAGGTGGGAAGAGAGGGGGTGAGGCAAGACTCGAACCCCTGGACTCAACACCCTTTACCCCTTTATAAACACCACACACACACTCACTACAAACATGACCTAGGGTCTTTTTCGTTATACATCTACAATAATTTATTTCTTTTACACATTTTATCCAATTTAGCTATAAGTTGTTTATTAATAAGCTATTTCGTGGTAATTTTTTAAGCTGTGACAGTCAGCTTATTTTTCCCAATATTAATTAGTAATAAGTATTTTTATGTATTTTTCTCCTAGATTTTTTTTATAGTATAGTTTAGTTATTTAGATTTTTAAAATTTATTTTTATTAAAAACTTTAAATCATCATAAAAAATAGAAAAAAAATAATCAAGAATTATATAAATCTTTTTTCAGAATATTTTTTTTTACACTTAAAGTTCTTTAGGAAAATTAAGTTTTGCTTTCGTAGGGTTTTAATTTGCAAAATTTCGTTTTTAAAGAATGTGATCTGTTCCAATTCTCATTTTTCGTGTTTTAAAGCTCATTTCAAATCCGTTTTTGTTCTAATTTTCTTTAAACTTACTTTTTAGTCAATTAGAGTCCATTTAAAGAGAAAAATTCATTTTAGGTTTAATTTTGGGAATATAGGTTTTTTTTAATTGCATTTTTAGGGTCTACGTTTTGCGTTTTTAGTAAAGTTTTATGTTACCTGCTTTTGTTTTTGTGCTTAATTGTTATAATTTGCTTATTTTAATTAGTAGAAGTAGATAATCAAATCAATATTTGTTTCCAATTTCAATTCATTGTGCCGAATAACACAAACCGTGGTTTCAATTTCATAAAATCGTTTGGGGATATTGACCCGGGAATTCGTACTTCCCGGGTTATATATACGTATTATATTATTATTTGTGAAGATTTTCCTTTTTAACCTTTGTCACTCAAGGGGGTAATTTGGTAAATTTTATATATCATTTTATATATTTTTTTTTTTAAGTATATAGATTTACGTATTAAATTTTTTGGCGCCGCTGCGGGGATTTGTGGATTAAGATTCTCTGTTTGATTTTGAAGTTTGTTGATCGTGATTTGAAGACCTTCGTTTTTGAACAGTTTTGTTTTTGTTAGAAAAAACAAAAAATAATAAAAAATAAAAAATATTAAAAAGTAAAAACCTAATCTTTACTTTTATTTTAGTATAATTATAATTAAAAAAATTCAAAAAAAAAAAATCAAAAATTGTCCAAAATAAAAAATGAAGAATAAAATAACTAAGAGTTGGTAAAAGAACACCTACAAATAATACCTTCAATTGAGGTATTATCATTAGTTAGTCTCCCAACTCGAATCAAAGATTTAAAAAACTTACCATTTGTGTATTTACGAAATACGCTCACCTTAAAAGTAAAAAAATTGTTTAAGAATTACCATGATGTAATTTGATTTTTTGGTTTCAAGTTGTCTTTCTCGTTATCCGTTTAAAAATAGTTTAGTAAAAATAAAAAAAAATTAGTTTAAATTTTTTTTTCTACATTTTTGTGCATGCCGATGCGTTCTCAAACCCGCAACCATAACTGTCAACAACAAGCCCCAACCTGCTGTTGTAGAACATTTAATTTAGTTAGAACCTTGATAGATCATCCCTAGTTCCGATGGAGATAACCGGACTATAGCGGAATTGCCCTCCAAGCACCCTTGAGGGTACGGGAGGATGCATGTAATTTCGAAATCAATGCTAAATTTGAAGTTAAAGCATGGTTTGATCAAATTCTTGTTCAAAACAAAACAGTTTTCGGGACATGATAAAGTGGATTCAAATGTACAATCCGTTTATTTCAACAAGATACCTTAACAATGAGATTCCCGGACGTTCCCGTTGCACTGTTCAAATTTATGCTTATGTATATTAGCTTTTTCCTTTTTTCTCTTGAAGGTTCAGCCCGGAATCTTGGTAGAGAAAGAACTCATCGATCAATTTTGACGTTGGATGATCTCTGTTTCAAAATTCAGTAATCAATTCTTTCCTCCTTCAAAAACAACAAATCTTCAACAAGAATCACGAGATTTCAACAAAGATTTGAAGAATTATTTTCGTGGTTGGGACGATTTATGATCTTTTCGAGCATGCCCCATTCACGGATTTTTAGATATTACATCAATTTGATCGTTGTTTACATTGCTTTGAATGATAATGATAAGATTCATTGAATTCCGCTTTAGTGGAAACTTTTGGATAAGATGCCTCGTGAATGCTTGAAAATTATCGTGAGTATAAATTCAAGTTCGTAATTCTCGAAACAGGCTAGTCTTGCCTAGTGAGTTAGAATTCATCTTACCCCGCGAATTTCACACGATGTTGCTGACTCTTACACATCGAAGTTTCTAAATTTAGGTATATGATGAAGACTTTCATTGCTTATTCGACAAGAGAATGCCAAAGTCCGTGCCCGTAAAAGCAGGGTCGTAGCAGAGTTGTGTAACTTGTGGCGATGGTGCTCTATTCTTTTATATTTTGTTCAGAAACGATGAAACGTTTATCGAGACAACATTCAAAGTAAGTTTCACAAAGCTGTGCTGACAATTTTAATCAAGGAAATACAATTATAGAACCTTCGATGGTTTGCTAACTAAAATCCGTCCTCTTGGTTTTCCTCGATTCATTAACAATAAACTGTTTCAATCGTAAATCAACGGAAATATTTCAACAAATCGAGGAACAATTTCAATCAATAAACGTGGAAATAACTTCTATCAAGGGAAAGTGTATCAACCTGCCGATAGTCATACACCAGTTTACCAAGCTCAACCTTATCAAGTTCCTGCTCCGCAAATGCAAGGTGTTTCAAAGACCGATTTTGAGAATTATGTCAAGGCTAATGATGCAATATTAAGAAATATGCAAAATCAGCCTAGGTTTACAAACCAAATGACCAAATTTAACGGAAATGCTCTATAGTTCGTATAAAATTCAATAACGCTTCGTCTTCGAGTTCTTGTTTTCTCTTCAATAGTTATCACGGTTACTAACTCAAAGGAAGACTTTGATGGGTTATTACTACCCGAAGCAGTGTTGTTTTATCAAGGGGATCTGCGATTCTTACTTCTTTTCCCCTAAAGTGTTGATACGTAGAAACCGAGGTGACAAAGGACACGATTTTTCCTACTAATAATTAATTACGAAGATTGTCCAACCTTTGGTTGTCCCAATTGAAAACTAAAATCCAGTTTCTGAGCCAGTTGTTGCTCCCGTTGGTGGGCCGATGCCTAACCCGAAACCGTCGATTCCTTATCCTTCAAGGCGAAATGATGAGAAGCACCGTGAAAACGCTAACAAACAAATTGAGAAATTCTATGAATCTTTTTAAAAGATATTGAGTTTAGAAATTAGCTTTATTGGAGGCTTGACTCTAATGACCAAATTTATTCAATCTTAAAGCCTTAATCGGAAATAAAGAAAAGTCTTAGTGAGATGTCTAAACCCCTTTGAACGAACATGCTCTTGCGGTATACTTAACAAAGTTACCGAAAACTTGGTGACCTGGGCAGGATCCTTTATCTCCATGTAAAATTTCCGGAGCTGGATGAGTGCTTTAGCCTTGGCCGATCTTGGGCTGAGCAATAAATATCAGCCATTTTCCTTTGTGGAAAAGCTTACCTTCCAAACCTGACTCCGACTGTGATCGACATAGAACTAGCCGGACCGTTCCATTTCTACAGACAATCGGTATTGCTAAAGATTGTAAACGTTAAGGTTGGTGTTTTCAGTTTCCAGCCGACGTCGTATGGTAGTAAATTTTGAACCAGACCTCGAGGTACCTCCCAGTCGTGCTTTGATAGACGTGTACGAAGGTGAATTAACCCTTCGAGTAGACAATGAGGCCATTACTTACAATCTTGATCAAACTTCGAGATACTCGGTTAATTATAATGATATGACGGCGAACCGAATCGACGTTGTTGAATTAGCTTGTGAGGAGTATTCTCAGGAAGTTCTAGGATTTTCCGACGTGATTGCGAGTGGCAATCCCACTCCCGGATATGACCCGATAGTTTCAAATTCTTCTCCGACTCTCACTCCTTTCGGGGATAGTGATTTTCTACTTCTAGAAGAAGCTGATGCTTTTCTTGCTCTAGCCGACGATCCAACTTCACCGGAAGTTGATGAATCCTATTATGACCCAGAAGGGGACATTCTTATTCTCGAAGCACTCCTTAATAGTGATCCTTCACCACCTCCGAACCAAGGAAATTATTTGCCGGAAATTAGAAAGGAACTTAAACTGTGTGAAGCTAAAACTGCCAAATCTTCAATTGATGAACCTCCCGAGGTCGAACTTAAGGACTTACCGCCTCATCTCGAATATGCATTTTTAGAAGACAACAACAAGTTGCCAGTCATAATTGCCAAAGATTTGAGTGTCGATGAAAAGACCGCTCTCATAAAGGTTCTAAAGTCCCGAAAGCAAGCCATTGCTTGGAAACTCTCCGACATAAAGGGTATTAACCCAGAATTTTGTTCTCATAAAATTCTAATGGAAGAGGACTATGAACCAGCGGTCCAACATCAGAGAAGGGTTAATCCAAAGATCCATGATGTCATTAAGAAAGAGGTTGAAAAACTTCTTGACGCTGGATTGATCTACCCAATCTCGGATAGTCCTTGGGTGAGCCCAGTGCACTGTGTGCCAAAGAAAGGAGGGATGACCGTAGTGACCAATGATGAAAATGAATTAGTACCAACTAGACTTGTAACGGGATGGAGAGTTTGTATTGATTATCGTAAGTTGAACGAAGCCACCCGGAAAGACCACTTCCCTTTGCCGTTTATGGATCAAATGCTTGAGAGACTCGCAAGAAATGAATACTATTGTTTCCTCGATGGTTTCTCGGGTTACTTTCAAATACCAATCGATCCGAAAGATCAGGAAAAGACCACATTCACCTGCCCATACGAAACGTTTGCTTATCGCCGTATGCCTTTTGGCTTATGCAATGCACCAGGCACGTTCCAGAGGTGTATGATGGCCATATTTCATGATATGATTGAAAAGACAATGGAAGTTTTCATGGATGACTTTTCAGTTTTCGGAAAATCTTTTTTTACGTGCCTTTCTAATTTAGGGAGGATGCTTAAACGGTGTGAAGGCACTAATTTGGCTCTAAATTGGGAAAAAAACCATTTTATGGTGAAAGAAGGCATCGTACTTGGACATAAAATACCAAAGAAAGGAATCAAAGTCGACAAAGCCAAAATAGACGTCATTGCTAAATTACCTCACCCAACTACCGTCAAGGGTATTAGGAGTTTTATCGGACATGCAGGTTTTTACCGCAGATTTATCAAAGACTTTTCAAAGATTTCTCGACCTATGACTCATCTCCTTGAGAAAAACACTCCTTTTATTTTCATAGAGGAATGCATTCAAGCTTTTCAGAACTTAAAGAAGAAATTAATCGAAGCTCTAATTCTGATTGCCCCCGACTAGGACCAGCCCTTTGAGCTTATGTGCGATGCTAGCGACTATGTCATAGGTGCGGTTCTGGGGCAACGAATTGAGAAGCACTTTAGGTTGATACATTATGCAAGCAAAACAATGACCGAGGCGGAATCGAACTACACCACAACAGAAAAGGAAATGTTGACTGTGGTATACGCTTTCGAAAAATTCCGGTCATACCTCATCATGAATAAAAGCATAGTGTATACAGATCATTCCGCCCTTAAGTACCTATTTGCCAAAAAAGATGCCAAAGCAAGATTGCTAAGGTGGGTTCTCCTCCTTCAGGAATTCGATTTCAAAGTCGTTGACACGAAAGAAGCTGAAAACCTCGCGGCAGATCATTTATCTAGACTTGAGAATCCTCATAAGGATGTGTTAGGAAACAAGAACATTAATGAACATTTTCCTTTAGAAACACTTGGAATTATTTCTAGTAAAAATACCCCATGGTTTGCTGACTATGCAAATTTCCATGCAGGGAATTTTATCATCAAAGGAATGTCAACTCAATAAAAGAGGAAGTTTTTTAAGGATATCAAACATTATTTCTGGGACGATCCCTATCTTTTTCGAACTTGTGCGGATCAAATCATTCGATGGTATGTGCATGGGCAAGAAGCTATTGATATTCTCAAAGCTTGTCATGAAGGACCCACCGAGGGACATCATAGTGCCAATCTAACCGCTCGGAAAGTATTTGATGCTGGTTTCTATTGGCCCACAATTTACAAAGATGCCCATGAGTTAGTCAAAAACTGTGACTCATGCCAGCGTCAGGGAAAAATTTCACAATGAGATGAGATGCCACAAAATTCCATCCAAGTGTGTGAAATCTTGATTTATGAGGCATAGACTTTATGGGACCATTTCCATCTTCAAGAGGAAATAAATACATCCTCGTAGCTGTTGATTATCTTTCAAAATCCTCGTAGCCGTTGATTATCTTTCAAAATGGGTTGAAGCAAAGGCGCTCCCCACAAATGATGCTCGTGTTGTAGTTAAGTTTTTGAAATCTCTTTTTGCCCGATTCGGAACACCTAGAGCTATTATAAGCGATCGTGGGACCCATTTTTGTAATGATCAGTTTGCTAAAGAATGTCTAAGTATGGGGGTCTCTCATCATTTAGCATCGCTATCACCCTCAAACATGCTCAAGTAAAGGGGTCCAATCGTCGGTGAAACGTATTCTAGAAAGGACGGTTGGAGAAAACCGTGCCTCGTGGTCCGACAAACTAGATGACGCTTTATGGGCATTTCGTACCGCTTTTAAGACACCGATTGGTTGTACGCCTTACAAGTTAGTGTACGGAAAGTCTTGCCATTTACCTATCGAGTTAGAGCATAAAGCATATTGGGCTTTGAAACATGCTAATTTCGATCTTAAAACCGCGGGTGATCACCGGAAGCTTCAACTTAATGAGCTTAATGAGCTTCGTGATCAAGCTTACGAGAATTCTTTGATATATAAAGAGAGGACGAAGAAGCTTCACGACTCAAAGATCAAAAACCGCATTTTCAATGTTGGTGATCGAGTTTTACTCTTCAACTCTCGTCTAAAGATATTCTCGGGAAAGCTTAAAACTCGTTGGTCAGGACCTTTCACCATCACCAAAGTTTTTCCATACGGAACCATCGAGTTATCTCAACCCGATGGTCCAAACTTTAAGGTGAATGGTCATCGTGTGAAGCATTACTTCGGAGAGGACTTTCCACCCAAGGTAGTCCCAGATCTCCAAACTTTCCCTAAGGACGAATGAATTCGGGGATCGAGTCAAGCTATGTGACTCGGTTACCAAAAACAAAGCGCTTCGTGGGAGGCACCCCATGCTTATCCTTCTATCTTCTTTCTTATTTCTATTGTGATGTGAGGAGGCTTGTACTCTTCTGATTCTTGTTGTTTGTGCTTGTGATTTTTTGTAGGATTGAACCAAAATTTTCTAAAGACTCTCGTGTTCGGTGTTTTGTCCCGGTTCACTCGAGCTTCCTAGCCTTTGCTTGCCATTAGTTTGGGGAAATCCGATATCCTAAGATTATTATCGTCTAACATTTATCTTGCTTGAGATTTTTGTGATACTTTCTTCATGCTTGGATTATGCATTCAACTTTTTGAGTTCTAGTATGGGGTTTTTAAGTCTTAGGCTAGGAAACATTGAGGACAATGTTTAATTTTAGTATGGGGTAGTATATCTTCGATATGATTTTACCTACCTTTGCCCGTTGTTCTCACGTACCCCGTTTTCCCACAAAAATTTTAAATTTTTAAGTCTTAATATCTAGTTTACTATAATAAAAAAATAAATATAAATAGTTAGTTGAATAAATAGAAAATAGTTGACACGAATGTAGGCTTTCCGTTGGTGAGAATAAAAAGTAAATTTTGACCCGACCGATTTTATATCTTAGCTTTCTCCTTAACTATAAATAGATTGATTTTTGCTAATCTTTTATACAAGGAGCTATAAAACGCAAGTCTAGCTTTAAAAAGTCAAGACTTTGCAAGTTCCCATAATTGATTTTAAATATGCGAAGATCGATTTATTAGAGTTGAGATTGTTGCCAGTCTATGTGACTTGTTAAAGTGCCGATCTTAATTCATTAGGCTAAGTATTCACGAGTTTCTTTCTTAGAAATTTTAAATTGTGAAGAACAAGAGATGATAGAGTAGAGTATAAGTTTTGATGCTAAACATAGAATAGTTGGATTTCTTTAAGGCTCATGAGTGTTAATTGTGGCTTTTTCTCCCATTAGCTTGTTTCACCGTTATATAATTGTTGAATAAATAAAGTTTCTTTGGTTTTTGCAATTCTTAGTTTAGATCCTTTCGTAGAAAGTCCATCTGGTGAAATTAAGGTACACATCGAGGTTTTGTCAGTGTTGTGGGGAAATAGACTCCTGGACCATGGTCGGCTCGCATACCGATGTGGCAGTTGTTAAAAGACCACATGACTTGAAATTTGGCTATAATAATAATAATTATGTAATAAACCAAAGCCGAAATAAGACTTCTGGATCATGGTCGGCTCGCATACCGATGTGACAGTCGTTTAAAGGGTGGAGGTAATAATAATAATAATAATAATCCGAGACTGATAAAAGTTTGCTGCATCTTGCCGGCTCACAACCGATGTTGCAGCCTTCTAAATGACCGATGTTTAATAATGTTGCAATAATAACAGGAATAAAGCCAAATTTCAACTCCGGGGTTATCTAAATAAAGCCTCTGTCTCTGGACTCGTAGTTGAGTTATTGCGGATGAAATAAAAAGGATAAGCCCTGAATCATACGAAATTAGAACCTTAATGTGGACCTTATTCTCTCCATATCGTCTCTTTAAGAAAGGATTTCAAACTAATTGTGGTCTAAACCGGGTTTACTTTATAATAATAAGGACATAATTTATTTGTCACCAATAATAATAAAATCCTTAGAGGAAATTAGGAATAAGGGAGGAAAGGTATGTACACAATTAGCTTTTATGAGTAGTGTTAGCATCATAACTTGTATTTTGCAATGATCTTGTTTTTAAGCTTGGCTTGGGTCGGTGAAAGTCGGTGAAAGCATTACATTATGTCACGCATTAATAAATTGTAAGTTGTAGGATATAAATTAGAAAAATCATAAAAATGAAAAAAAAAAGTTTTAAAAAATGGAAAATGGGGTGTTTTAAAGCTTGTGATTTCTTAACTCTCCCCACAAAAGTCTTTGCTACTTTCCAAAGATTTAGTTTAGGGAAGTTTTGAGGTATTTGGTTTTAGGGCATATAATATTGCGTGAGGACACGACAATCACTTAGTTTGAGAAATTTTGATATGTGAGAAATCACATATCCTTTCTATATCAAAAATGGCCTTAAAATGAACAAATTGTACAAATTATGCTTGTATATTGCTTGTTTTGTCATTTGTGATGTGTAGGTACGGATATGCAAAAATCACAAGAAAACGGTCAAAACCAGACAAACACAGACACGGGAACGGATAGAGTGCACAAGAGCCGAGAGATTGCTATCAATAGTCAACACTTGGTCAACTATGGTCAACATGCTTAATGGCAAAATCCTCAAAATAAGATAAAAACCCTTAATGTTAGATCCTAATATAAAAAATAGTCCCTAAACCCTAACACCGTTATCTCCTTTTTATTAAAGAGATAATGGTCGTTAACCCTTTATAATAAACCCCTTATATCCCAAGCCCAAATCCATAAACCTTTGGCCCATTCCCTTTACACCGGGCCCAAGTCAACACCCCAAACTCCCGGGTCAAACTCAACTCTATAAAAAAGAAAAGGCGCGGGAAAAGCTGTTTTTACTGTTCATCGTCGTTCTCAACCAATTACCCTGCCAAAACAAAGGGTAAATCTCAATTAATGACGTGGAACAAAGATTTGAGTACCAAGCTCCACGCTGGCAAAAGAAAACGTCATCCCTAGCATTTGATTGGTCAAACTAACAAGGGGAATGACACGCATGCATCCATACAAACACACCAACAAGTGGGAATTTACACTAAAGTAAGGCTAAAAGAAGCACAACTATCCCAAAGAGTGGGATTGCCAGCTTGGCAATCCGTGTGATGGAAATTGATCCAACGGTTTAGAGATGGGATCCAATGATTGGCAATAAATGAAGGGTGATGATCAAGGATAAGAGGAGCGTGCTTTAGGACCTAGAAGCTTCACTCAGCCCTTATAAATAGAGCTCATCTCCTCACACATCGCATCTTCTTTTTCCAGCTTTTAGTAGTAGCTTAATATAGTTCTTTTTAGCTTATGTAATTTTCAATTAAATGTAATTTAATTTCTGCTTTTGTAATCCTCAATTTCAAGTATTGTAATAAACTATAAACAATGAAAGTCATATTTACTTTATAAAATCTGTTTTTGCTTATTATGCTCTTAAATTTCCAAAAGCTCTTATCTACTGTTCATAAGCTCTCAAAGCTATTCATAAGCCACTAAAAGCTCAAAATACTTGAAAACTCAAAGGAATTGGATGGCTGCTCAGAGTTTTCAAGTGGTAATAGTGCTTGAGGGTCAAGCATTAGGATTAGACTAGGATCTTTGGATTTAAGCTTAAGCTGTTTGTTTAAGCTCTATTAAGAGTTAACATCTCTGTTTAGCTAAGGTGTGAGGTACATCTCTTTTATTTTTCTTGTTGCTTAGTTAATTTAGCTTAGTTATAATCTGTCTTAGCTTAAATCTGTTTAACCAGCTTATTAGCTTATTTCTGTTTAGATCTACGTATTACTGCTTATTTTAGTCATATTATGCTTAAAATGCTTATTAGTTAGTTTATATCATGGTTTGCTTGTAATTTTCATAAAACTGTCATAAAAACCAAAAATATTAGCTTAAGTATAGTAGCTTATTGTTCTGGCTTATTGTCTGCTTAGATTTACTCAATAGGTTTGTTAAAAGCTTGTGATCATCTGGTATCTCTATTTTGAGTCTTAATTCTAAGTTTCATAAGCTTATAATGGATTTTGGAAAAGTTAAGGGGTGTTTGGCATTAGACAGCACTAACTTAGTTAGTGTGTCAAAGGTTAAGTAGTCCTTTCCATTAATCTTAAAATTCATTTGTAGGTTTATGAGAGTAGGATTTAAGGTTTTGATAGAGTGTTATTAGCTTAAGTTGTGATTTAGCATTATTAGAAAGAATCTGTTAGGTTTAAGTTCAGTTTCATTATAATTTGTAGCACAAGTCTGTTATAGTGGTTTTGATTGCTCTTGTTGCTCTTAGTTCGATAATTTATAGTTGTAGAAACTAGTTTTTCAGGCCAGCATTCATTTTAGGAATTAGTCATTCATAATGGTCAATTGCATCAGCATAAAAAACAACCAAATAGCCTTTTTTCAAACTTAATTATCAGAGGTTTAAAATGGTTATTAGGTCTTGATTTTCAATTTACAAGTAGTTTTTAGGTCATTAATCATCTATTTCAAATTGTTTTTTAAAATTAAGCTCAATTGGTCATCTGTTTTTAGCTGTCAAAACAATCTTTTGTCTTTTCAAGGGTAGTTTTGGAATTTCATTATATGAACCCGGGACCTCTACCACCATCAACCAAACATTTTACACACACCACTCATTACCATTGTGCTACAATAGCTCATCCGTTAGAGTTTGCATTTAGTTAATACTTATACACATTTTGAGCTCTTTTGTATAATAAGCTGTTTTGGCTTATTTCACAGCTTTATCGATAAGCTGTTTTCACGTGCTTATTTTTCCTAGATTCCTCACCGTTCAAGCTACTTTTCATGATTTTTTCAGCTTATTTATAAATAGTTTAGTATTTTTAAACATTTAATTTCGTTAAAATCGTTTTTAATTCATAAAAAAATATAAAAAAGTCAAAAAAATAATTTTCTTTTTTATAAAATTTTCTCTTATCATAATCTAGCTTAGGTTTGAAATTTACTTCCGCAGGGTTAATATTTTGAAAGTTCAATTTTTAAAGAACGGGATTCGATCCCCGTTCTCGTTTTCTTCGTTTTAGCTCAAATTAATCTCGGGTTAGAAATTCCTTAGCTTTTTTACTTTTAAATAGTTATTTAGGATTAGAAAAAGTTTAGAAAAGCATTTAGGGTTTAATTTAGAGTTTTTGCTTATTTGTCGTGTTTTATTTTATTTCCCGTTATCATTTTTTTGTAGTTAGATTTAATTGTGCCTTTATTTGCTCACTATTAGGATTTTAGAAAACAAATCATCTTCGAACCAATTCAAATCATTATCCAAATAACAAGCGAGGTCTCAATTTCATAAATCTTTGGGAAAACGACCCGGTAATCACTTACCGGTTTCTTACGTAGAATATTTTCGTATGATTTTTTCTTACTACCTTTGTCCTTAAGGGTAGTTTTGAAATTTCATTATCGTTATATTATTATACATATTAAAACTATACACACCAGATCCACATATTGTGAAGATGATGATTCAGCAACACTTATGGATGGAGTAGCAAAATGATTTACAAACGTATTTCCATCAAGCATAACATTCAGACTATGTTATCCTATGAAGTGTTTAGAAAATTTGTAGCTTGATAGGATGAGTTTGTTGGTGTCGGTGCGGTGTCTGCTATTGTTATAGATGTAGTTGGAGTCTGAAGAACTTGAGGTGCTTGAGCAGCGGGAACAGTTCTTAGAGCAGCTGACGGTTGACCACGAATATAATCATCATACATAGCTTCGAACAGTAAATCCAATTCACGTTCAGTTGGTTGTTGATTTGTTATTTTTGACGGAGCATAAGTCAGATCGAGTCCTGAACTGATTTGTCGAGAAGTTATGCTTTGAAGCCTGGGTTTTAAACTGCTTTGTTCAAAAACCATAACTGAAAGCTCATCAAATGTCACACTCATTGTCTCCATAATTTTTTTTGTTCGTCAGTTGTAAACTCTGTAAGCACAGGAATTAGCAGAATAACCAATTAAAAATCCAATGTCACCTTTTGCACCAAGTTTTCCAATGTATTCACGATCATTCTTGGGATAACAAAGAGCCCCGAATACATGAAGAAAGGAGATATATGGTTTTCTACCATTAATAAGCTCGTATGGTGTTTTGTCAAATCGACGGTGAATGATGGAGCGGTTTTGAGTGTATCATGCAGTAGCAATTGCTTCAGCATATAAGAATAACGGTGCACGAGAAAAAAATCAACATTGTTCTAGCCGCCTCCACTAGCGTACTTCAACACCACCCCGTATTTAGTGAACGACAAATCTTCATGCTAATATTTATAGTTTCACATGTTTACCTGACTCTACGATTCTAGAATGTGCCAAAACGGATGTGATTAAGCTAATGATGTTTCCATATTCACTCGAGGGGGCCGCTAAAACTTGGTACGAGAAAGAACCTCCTAATTCAATCTTGACTTGGGAGGATCTCGTTACCAAATTCGTGAATCAATTTTTCCCTCCCTCGAAAACGACTCACTTAAAGAATAAAATCTCTCGATTTACCCAAAAATTCGATGAGTCTTTTAGTGAAGCGTGGGAACGATTTAAGGAAATGCTTAGAGCTTGTCCCCACCATGGATTTACGGAGTTAACCCAGATAGATACTTTCTATAATGGTTTAAACGACAACGATCAAGACTCCTTAAATGCCGCGGCGGGTGGAAATCTTTTGAGTAAGACGACTAGAGAGGCTTTGAATATAATTGAAAACAAATCAAAAGTGCGTTATTCACGAAACAAACCAAATGCTTCTAGGATAAATTCGACTTCTAAGGAAAATGCTAGTAAAAACGGTCATGAAAGAAGTATAGCTTACGGGATCAACCTTTTGACTTAGTGGAGATTGTTTTCTAAGAAGTGTCACTCCCGCTCGATCAAAAGCGGTTGAGGAAACTTGCGTTACTTGTGGTGGTGCCCATTCTTGGTATAATTGTTCGAATATCGATAACAATCAAGCTAGTGTTTGTGAGACCTACGGCGTAATTATAATCATAGTTGCCCCGTCTGAAACGTGTTAGTAACCAAATGGCACCACTAGGTTTTGCTCTGGTGCAAACAATGGTCAAAATAGGTTTAATCAAAATCAAGGTCAAGGGAATAATTTTAATCGGGGAAATAATTTTCATGGTAATCAAGGTTTTCAAGTTCAAAATAATCATGCTCCAAATTTTCAAAATCAAGGATTTCAAAACCAACCTTTTCAAGTGCCTAATAATCAAGTTCAACAAGAGTTTTCAAATGAGTTTTCAAGTTACAAGAGGAATAACGACCAAATGATGAGAAACATGCAAAATCAAATCAACTCGTTGAAAGGAGACCTTAAGAATGAAATTCAAAACACGATAAAATCTCAACAAGCCGTCATGATGAATCAACAAACTACCTTTCAAAATAATTTGCAAAACATGATATGTGGATTGTTTCAAAACCAAGCCTCAACTTCGGGTACTCTTCCGAGTAATACCATTCCAAACCCGAAGGGTGAGATGAAAGCGATCACTACTCGAAGTGGTGTTGCTTACGAGGGACCCTCGATTCCTACTAATCCTTCTCCTAAAAAGGTAGTGGAACGAGAAACCGAGGAGACAACGGATAAAGAGCAATCTAATTTCCAAGGAAGTACCGCTCAAATCCCACCTCCGGTTAATCCCATTCCGATTTTGGAACCCGATGTTCCGAAGACTTTACCTAAGCCGAATATTCCATATCCTTCGCGACGTAATGATCAAAAATCCCGTTACAAAGCTTCGAATCAAATGGAGAAGATCTTCCAAATCTTTCAGGATTTGCCGCTTCGCATTAGTTCGCAGATGCTTTACTTTTGAGCTAAGATTTGCTCCTACGATCTATTAATTTGCTTATGAATAAGGGAAAAGTTGCTTGAGTTAGCATAAATCCCATTGAATGATAAAATTGCTCGGTGTATGCTCTCAAAAAGCTTCCCGAAAAGCTTGGAGATCCCGGCAAGTTTCTTATTTCATGCAATTTTCCGGGAATGGATGTATGTCACGCCTTGGCCAATCTTGGCGCGAGCATAAATCTTATGCCTCTTTCTTTTTGGAAAAAGCTTTCCCTACCCGAACTTACACCAACTCGGATGACTTTAGAGTTAGCGGATCAATCCATAATCCATCCTAAAGGACTCGCTGAAGACGTTTACGTTAAAGTGGGAAAGTTCCATTTTCCTACTGACTTTGTTGTTGTCGATTTTGAAGCCGATCCTCGAGTACCTCTCTACTTGGGAGATCCTTTTTTAGGACCGGTCGTGCTTTAATTGATCTTTATGGAGAAGAAATAACCCTTCGGGTTGATAACGAAGCCGTCACTTTTAATCTAGATCAAACCACGAGATAATCCTTCACAAATGATAAGTCGGTAAACCGAATTGACATCATTGATGCAGTGTGTGAGGAGTATGCTCCGGAATTGCTAGGGTTTTCTAATAATGATTATTCAGGTGGCAATCCCACCCTGACGTCTAAGCCGTTTACTTCCGAATTCATTTTGGAAGAAATCGAAGCTTATCTTAAGGACGATTCAATTTCACCAGAAATTGATTACGCCGATTGCAATCCGGATAAAGATATTTGTTTGATCGAAAAATTGTTAAATAATGACCCATTTCAACTTCCTCCGATGGACCTTAAACAAAGTAAAGTTACCAAGGCTAAATCTTCAATTGAAGAGCCTCCAGAATTAGAGTTAAAAGATTTACCATATCACTTGGAATATGCGTACTTAGACGAAAACGACAAGTTACCAGTAATTATTGCAAAAGGTTTAAAACATGATGAAAAAGAAGCTCTCTTAAAGGTGCTTAAATCTCATAAATGGGCTATTGCTTGGAAAATCACCAACATCAAGGGTATCGACCCTCGTTTTTGTACACACAAAATCTTGATGGAGGATGATTACAAACCCACGGTTCAAAGTCAAAGATGGTTTAACCCAAAAAATTCTCGTGTTAATAAAAAAGGAGGCCTTAAAAACTTCTTGTTGCCGTATGATTTATCCAGATCTCTGATTGCCCATGGGTTGGGTGTTAGTCCAGTGCATGTGTTCCCAAGAAGGTGGAATAACATTTGTTGCTAATGAAGTGAATGAATTACTTCTGTCAGATTTGTTAACGGGCTGAGAGTTTGTATTGGACTATAGAAGTTAATGATGCGACTCGTTGAAGATCATGTTCCATGATATTTTAGGGGATCAAATGCTTAGATAGTTAGACCTGAAATGAAGTTTTATTGTTTTTACTTGATGGACTTTTCAGGGTATTTCAAATACCAATAGATCTCCTAAAACCAGGAGCGAAAACTACTATTCACCATGCCCGTATGGAACTTTCGCGTACTCGTCGCATGCATTTGGCTTGTGTATTGCTCCAGTACTTTCCATCCGGTGTTTGATGGCCTTATTCCATGATTGGAGAGTAATTAAGGTCTTTGGTAGGGTTGAAGGATGAGTTATTAGTTTTAGGATAGTTTTGGTGTTCGTGCCTCTCTAATTTAGAAAAGATGCTAAAAAGGTGTGAAGACATGAATTTAGTTCTTAATTGGGAGAAATGCCACTTTATGTGTAGAGAAGGAATTGTGTTAGGACATAAAATGTCAAATTTAGGTTTTAAGGTCGTTACATGCTAAGTCGTTGTTTCGCTAGCTACCTCACCCGACTACCGTAAAAGGTGTTTGAAGTTTCCTAGGTCATTGCGGGATTTTTAACAACGTTTTATCCAAGACTTTCCAAAATGTCTAGACCAATGACAACACCTTCTTGAGATGGAACTCGTATTGTGTTTTCTAAGGATTGTATTGATGCTTTTTAGATTCTTAAAAAGAAGCTTACCGAAGCTCCAATCTTAGTTGTCCCGGATTGGAACCTACCTTTCGAACTCATGTGTGATGCAAGTGATTTCGCGATTGGTCCGGTTTTAGGAAAATGAAAGATGAAAGCAACTTTCAGCCAAATACATTATTGCTAGTAAGACAATCGACAGATGCTCAATTTCATTACACTACCACGGTAAAAGAATGCTTGTTGTTGTGTATGCTTTCTGAAAAGTTTCGGCCATTATCTTATCTTATCTAAAGCATAAAATGTATACTGGATCATCGGCTTTAAGTACTTATGAACAAACAAGACGCCAAGCCGAGGTTGCTTCGGTGGGTTCTTCTCCTACAAGAATTTGATATCACCATCGTGATAAAAAAGGGAGGAAGAAACTCGCGTCTGATCGTTTATCGATGACTTGAGAATCCTCATATGGAGGTGTTAGAAAAACAAAGACAATAAATGACTTTTTCCTTTAGAAACTCTTGTGACGTTAAATAGTGAGAGTACCCCATGGTTTGACCGGGACCTATTGCAAATTTCCATGCGGGGAATTTTTTTCATTAAAGGACATGGGACGAACCCTCAACAAAAAAAAGAAAAATTTTTCAAGGACGTTAAATAATATCATATTATTTATTTTTCTTATTTGGGGGGGACGATTTCCCTTAAATCCTTTTTTTTTTGTTTTAATTTGTTTTTTGCGGGGGTAGTAATCCAAAAAAGTAAATTTTCAAAACAATAATATGCGACGGTGTGTGCATGGGCAAGAAGCTATGATTTCCTCAAAGCATTGTCATGAAAGGAACCCACCGGGGGGGAGGGGGGGGATGGGGGGAGGGTATTTGATGCCGGTTTCTATTGGCCCACAATCTACAAAGATGCCCATAAGTTAGTCAAAAACTGTGACTCATGCCAGCGTTAGGGAAAAATTTCACAACGTGATGAGATACCACAAAATTCCATCAAAGTGTGTGAAATCTTTGATGTCTGGGGCATAGACTTTATGGGACCATTCCCATCTTTAAGAGGAAATAAATACATCCTCGTAGTTGTTGATTATCTTTCAAAATGGGTCGAAGCCAAGGCGCTCCCCACAAATGATGATAGGGTTGTAGTTAAAATTTTAAAATCTCTTTTTGCCTGATTTGGAATACCAAGAGCTATTATCAGCGATCGTGGGACCCAGTTCTGTAATGACAAATTTACTAAAGTAATGTCTAAGTATGGGGTCACTCATCGTCTAGCTATCGCTTATTATCCTCAAACGAGTGGTCAAGTGGAGGTGTCAAATCGCGGTTTGAAATGTATTTTAGAAAGGATGGTTGGAGAAAACTGTGCCTCATGGTCAGACAAATTAGACGATGCTTTGTGGGCATTTCGTACTACTTTCAAGACACCAATTGGTTGTACGCCTTACAAGCTTGTTTATGGAAAGTCTTGTCATTTACCAATCGAGTTAGAACATAGAGCATACTGGGCTTTAAAACATGCTAACTTCGATCTTAAAACCGCGGGTGATCACCGGAAGCTTCAGCTGAATGAACTTAATGAGCTTCGTGATCAAGCTTATGAGAATTCTTTGATTTATAAAGAGAAGACGAAGAAGCTTCACGACTCAAAGATCAAAAACCGCATTTTCAATGTTGGTGATCGAGTTTTACTCTTCAACTCTCGTCTAAAGATATTCTCAGGAAAGCTTAAAACTCGTTGGTCAGGACCTTTCACCATCACCAAAGTTTTTCCATACGGAACCATTGAGTTATCTCAACCTGATGGTCCAAACTTTAAGGTGAATGGTCATCGTGTGAAGCATTACTTCGGAGGGGACTTACCACCCAAGGTAGTCCAGGATCTCCACACTCTCCCTAAGGACGAATGAATTCAGGGATCGAGTCAAGCTATGTGACTCGGTTACCAAAAACAAAGCGCTTCGTGGGAGGCACCCCATGCTTATCCATTTTCTATTTTTCTTTCTAGCTTCTAATGTGTTGTGAGGAGGCTTGTACTCTTCCGTTCTTTGTGTTTGTTGTTTGTACTTGTGATTGTTTGCAGGATTGACCCAAATTTTCTGAAGACTCTCGTGTTCGGTGTTTTGTCCCGGTCCACTCGAGCTTCCTAGCCTTTGCTTGCCATTAGTTTGGGGAAATCCGATATCCTAAAGATTATTATCGACACATTTATCTTGTTTGCATACTTGATAATGGCTTAAGATTTCTTGGTGATTATGTACTCATGCCTAGATATGCATGTAGACTTATGAGTTCTAGTATAGGTTTTTTAAGTCTTAGGCTTAGGTAAACATGAGAGGACAAATGTTTAATTTTAGTTTGGGGTAGTATTCTTTGATATGATCTTACTACCTTTGCTCCGTATGTGTTCTCACGTACCCGTTTTTCCCGCCAAAATTTTTAATATATGAAAAAATTTATAATTTTTCAAAAATAAAAATAGTGTTTTATGCACAATTTTTGACTTTTCTACTGAGTAGAATAAGAATTAATTTTGACCTGATTCTCGAGGTGGTTGAGCTCTAGCTTGTTCCTTAACTTTTGGCTATGAGTTCTAAGAAAATTCTTGCGAAGACAAAATTGATAGTGTTATGTATGAGTTAGATGCCTAAGCAACGGTTAGTTGGAAATCATAAGAGCTCATGTATGTAATTTTTGTGGGCTTTTTCTCCCATTAAGCTCTTAACCGGTTTATTTTTTCGTTGCTGTTTTTGGAGATTAAACTTAAATCAATAATTTTTATGTATTATATAGCAAAAATTTTAGTCTTAGTTCAAATTTATACTTGAATTTTTCAAAAAGAAGTCTTCTATATAAAGTAAAAATAAAAATAAAAAAAGAATATATATAAACTGTGGGCTGATAAAAGTTTACTACCTCTTGCCGGCTCACAACCGATGTGGTAGTCTTCTAAAGAAAGCACATAGTAAGAATAAAAATCCGAGACTGATAAAAGTTTGCTGCATCTTGCCGGCTCACAACCGATGTTGCAGCCTTCTAAAAGGTCGAGGGTTACAGTTGCATAAATGTTTAATATTTAAGTGTGAATTAATAAATAGATCTCTTTTTGTTAAATTTAAATATGCTTTTGAACTTTGACTAATCTATTTTAAAGCTATGTATATACGGGAAACCTGAGAGTTTTTGAAACCTAAGGTCCGTGAGTCCCGATACTAGTCTCTGTGGGGTGTCAAAAGCCTGGTCACTTAGCCGCAAGGTTGGGATGTGCCGAGACGAAAGTCGCTACATGGGATGATCTCGCCTTCAAACTCATTATTCTCGGGTGGAACGTGAAGCATAGTATTTTGCAAAACGTTGATCCACGGTTGAAATTCAAAATAGCACATTCACCTAAGATATAATAATTGTCGGGAGTGAAAAGTTCACAAAGTGCAAATATGAGTAGTGTTAGCATCTTATCTGATATTTATCGGTTATTTTGTTTTAAGCTTGGTTTGGAGAAAGTGAAAAGACGGGGACGATGAATTTATCCTTTTTGGGGCATTCTCGAATCGAAATGCATCTTGTTCTATGATCCCTAACAGTTATTGAAATAACGAAATTCGGAATATTTTAGGTAGTTTCTTAAAAAAAATGGAAAAAGTTTTGAAAAAAGGGAAAATGGGGTGTTTTAAAGCTTGTGATTTCTTAACTCTCCCCACAAAAGTCTTTGCTACTTTTCAAAGATTTAGTTTGGGGAAGTTCTGAGGTATTTTGTTTTAGAGCATATAATATTGCGTGAGGACACGACAATCACTTAGTTTGGGGAATTTTGATATGTGAGAAATCACATATCTTTTCCATATAAAAAATGGCCTTAAATGATCAAAATGTGCAAAAATATGCTTGTATATGTGAATTTTGTTGTTTGTGAATGTGTAGGTACGGATATTGCAAAAATCACAAGAAAACGGTCAAAAACCGGGCAAACACGGACACGAGAACGGAAAGAGTGCAAAAGAGCCGGGAGTTTAATAGCAAAAAGGTCAAATAGTCAACCATGGTCAACAATGGTCAACCCACAAAATACCAAAACCCTCAAAATACCCAAATGAGCCTTAATGTTAAAACTAATTTCACCAAAAGTCCCTAAACCCTAACACCCTTATCTCCTTTTTATTAAAGAGATAACGGTCGTTATCCCTTTATAACTAAACCCTTTTAACCGTGGTCCAAACACCCGGCCCAATCCTTTTACCATAAACATGAGCCCAAATCAACACCCCGGGTCAACAAATTATAAAAAGGAAAAAAAAGCAGGAAAAACTGTTTTTACTGTTCATCCCCTTCTTCGTTTTACCCGGCATCAAAAACAAAAGACAAATTGAAATTGATTACATGGCTTCAAGATTCGAGTACTAAGCTATGACTTGGCAGAGCAAGACGTCATCATATGCTCTCATTGGCTAAAATTGACAAAAGGTATGGCACGTGGAGTCAAGGAAACACACAAGGAATGGAAATTTTACACTAAATCCTTTGCTAAAGAAGCACAAGTACTCTGACACACGGATTGCCACGCTGGCAATCCGTGTGCTCATGATAGGTGTAAAATACACATATCCGTTAACTCAAAAAATGACCCTAAATGACTAAAAACATACTAAAAATGGCAAAAATATACTTGTTTTTGTGTTTTGTGTGTGCAGGTACGGATATATCAAAAATCACAAGAAAACCGTCAAAAACGGGCAAACATGGACACGAGAAACGGAAGAGCACAAAAGAAGCCAGAGATGCAAAGCCAAAGCCAGGAAAAATCAAAAAAGTCAAAGCTGTGGTCAACCCTTGGTCAATTCTCAGTCAACAGAAGTCAACCACAAAATGACAAAACCCTAATGTTACCCAAACAACCCCTCAAGTTTCAAAAGTTACACAAATGGTCCCTAAGCCTAAATGGGCCATACCCGGATCCAAAGCCCAAATCCTAAAAGCCACTACCCTTTTTATAACTCCAGGGACTAAATATGCCATTTATGAAAGATTAAATACACTTGATGTGTATTACATTTTCACTTAAGAAAGACAAGGACTAAAACTGCCATAATCCTAAACTCACCCCGTTTAACCTTCTTTCAGTTAAAAAAGAACAAAAAAAGTGGCGCGAAATATTGTTATTACTACGCATTATCTTAATCCTTTTCACTTTTTATATCATGTGGCAATTCGGAATTAAAGGGCGAGATAGTCAATTCAAGTGGTCAAGAACACCCTGGCAGAGTTAAAACGTCACTCAAGCACCCTATTGGCCAATTCTAACAAAGGAATGCCACGTGGTCTCGAAGAAAGCACAAGGGTGTGTGGGTTTTACACTTCTAGCACTCACACAAGTAACACAAGCTGTCACATCAAAGGATTGCCAGCCTGGCAATCCGTTTGTGCACATACTTGATCCAAGGGCCAAGATCGATTCTCCAATGAGTGAAATAATGAAGGGCACGGATTATGAGAGCAAGGAAAGCCTAGAAGCTTCAGAGAAGAGCTATAAATAGAGCTCACACCTTCACACACACATACGTAGTGAGTAGCTTAGTTATAGAATTTTAGCTTAATTTCCTAGCTTATGTAATTTTCCTTTAAGTCTTTTGTAATTTACTTTTCAAGTAATGTAATCAAGTCTTTTATTAATGAAACTCAGTTTTTACTCTTAAATAATTTGTCATAAGATCTTTTGTTTACTTTCATAAGCTCTCACTTCTCTTTAAATGTTAAGCTAATGTTCATAAGCTACTCAATAAGCTCTCACTAGTCTATAAGCTAGTGATAGAGCTCAATTCAGCCTTATTAATCTACTTAAATAAATAAAATCAACTAGTACCTTTACTACTTTGGATTATAAGCTTTTGGAAGAGAAGCCTATCATGGAAGGGCTTCTATGGACTTTACTAGCTTATCCATAAGGATAAGCTAGAGCTTGTAGCTGCTTAATTGAACTTAGCTTCTGTTTAGCTGAAGCTTAAAGTAAGTTTTCATTTAATTTCTTATGTTCTTTAATATCTAGATCTCTAATTAATGTGCTTGATAATGTAGATTTGCTTTTTTGCTAAATCTGTTTGCTTATTAGTGCTTATTTGCCTTTATTCTAGCTTATTAAGTGTGTTTGATTATCTGTTTTTGCTTAATATAGTATAGATCTTGATTTCAGCTTGTTGTTTTTAAAAAAAATCATAAAAACAAAAAAAAATATCATTAGCATAGTATAGATCTTAGATTCCTGGCTTATTTAGTTGTTTAATCATGTTTGTTAAGCTTGTTTTAAGCTAAGTATTATCTGGTATCAAAATTTTATAAGCTAGTATTCATTTCATAAGCTCAATCAAATTCTGTCATATCAGTAAAGGAGTGTTTGGATTAGTCTTATTTGACCTCAAAAAGTCAAAGATATTTGGTACTTTTACTTTGGACAGTTGAATGTTCATATTTGATCAAATTTTAAAAAGGTTTGAAGGTTTAGTTTGAATTTTTAAGCATTTTGAGGCTTATTCTTTTAACCTCAGAACCATGGCACTTTTTCACTTTTCTTAGCTTGCTAGAAATTGGATCTAATCTTCTAAGACCTAGATTGTGCTTAAATATTATTCTCACACTCTTATTGATAGAGTCTAGTGCAAGGGGAACCACTTTGGTAACCTGCACTTATGTTTTGAATCCTTGGTCAATTGCATCAGCAGTGGAAACTCAGGTTACCATTGCTGACTTTTTGAGCTTCAATTAAAGTAGTTATTAGTAGATTTCAATCATTCTAATTCTGTAAGTTCTTAGTTTACCCCCCCCAAAAATATAGCTTAAAATAGATTAAAGCTTGTTTTCTTATTTCTAGTTTATTTGCTTAGTTAAATTTAGCTTTAAAGTTCATAAAAAAAAGAGAAAACTACAATTTTGGTCCACTATCTTTACCGGGTATAACACTTTTGGTCCATTTTTTTAAAAATTTGCGGGTTTAAGCCAAAACCCGAGTATCCTTTTCACATTTGAGCAAATCTAAACAATTTTGGTGTCACATTTGAGCCAAAACCCGAGTATTCATTTCACATTTGAGCCAAATCAGATTTTAACGAATTGTTGATTTGGCTTCTCTCAAATGTGAAAGGATACTCGGTTTTGGCTTTTATAAACACAAATAAATTTTTAAAAAATGGACCACTAAAAGTGTTATACCGGGTTAAGTAGTGGTACCAAAACTTGTTTAAGGGTTTTTTTTTTCCTTCTAAAAAAAATCTAAAAAGCCAAAAACAGTAGTAATAATTTAGTAGCTTTTAAATTTGAAATCTTAGCTTGTAGGAGTTGATTTTATTGATTTAATTCATAGTTTATTAGTTGGTTGTTAAGTTCTCATAAGCTCAGGATCATTTATAGCTTTTTGTGAGTAATAGCTTAATTTAAATTTGTGCTTTTTAGGGTAAATTCTGAGTTTGCAGGTTTGATCATTAGATTCAGTTAAGGTTAAGTGTTATAGAGGGAAGTAGCTTATCATTTTTAGTAAGTATATCATTCATAGCTATTTCTGAACAGTTTTTACTTTTACATTTGAGCTTATATTGAAGATTGTGCAAGTTTTTTTAGTGTAAACAAGCTAAAGTGTGTTTTAAAACTTCTTCATAGTGTGGTCCGATCATAAATAAGCTCTTAAAGAGCTTATTTCTCACTTTCAGCTTATACTGCTTTTATAAAAAGTTCTTAGAATTGTTTGCTTAATAAGATTTAGCATTTGGTTTTTAAAAAATAAAAAAAGAGCAAAAAGGGGGTATGCCAAGCTTTGAACCCGTGACCTCTAGCATAGATACCAAGTGTGTTAACCATTGTGCTTCATTAGCTCATCAAACCTTATCTCTTACACCATTTAATTTTATACTATGTTTTTCTTTTTCCTTTTTCCTTATAGCGTAGCTTATAGGGCTTATTTAGGGGCTTCTTTTCAATAAAGCTGATCATTAGTTTTATTTTTTTCTTATTCCTTGTTGCCAGTAGGAACTTTTCTGATTTTTGAGGAAAATTTTTCCATTATTACTTTATTTTTTAGGATTTTCGTTTTTAGGTTTTAAAAATTAAAAAATCAATAAAAAATAGAAAAAAGTTTCAGAAAATTACAAAAAAATAGGTTTTAGTTTTATAAAAATTACTTTTAGGTTTACATCCAGTAAAACCATTTTTACACCTTCTAGATTTTAATTTTCATTTTTAAGCCTTTAATTTTAAGTTTAAAAATAGGATTTTAATTTTTAAAATAGTTAAAAATAGTTTTCTGAGTTTTTATGTTATTTTAGACCTTTCTAAGTTTAAAAATCATTTTTCTTAATTTTTAGTACTTAATTTGCTATTTTTTTAGGATTTAATTAGATTAAAATAGTTTTTAATTCATAATAAATTCAAAAATAATCAAAAAAATGTTTTTCTTTTTATTAAAATTTTCTTTTGTCATTTTGGTTTAAAAATTAAGTTGCATTTTTTTTTAGGGGTTAATTTTAGTGTATTTACTTAATTGTCGCATTTCATTTGCTCCCGTTAATTAGTTTAAGTGTTTAATTGCTTTAAATTATTTATTTTAATTGTTGCTTTTATTTAGTAGTTATAGATAATCAAAAATATACTTTCTCTCATTCAAATCATAATTCGAGCTAAATCGTGGTTTTAATTTCACAAGTCGTTGGGGAAACGACCCGGGTGATCATACTTCCCGGTTAAATATACATATTATATATTACTATATATCTTTTAAGAGCCAGTGAATTTTCCTTAGGGAATTTTTCTTAATTCTCTTTGGTATTATATTATATATTTATATTTTGTAGATAAAAACTACTAATCAGTTTTTGGCGCCGCTGCCGGGGACTTGTGTTAAAGATTCCTTCGTTTTACGTTTGTTGATTTGGTTTGAAGATCCTTTCGTCCTCGAAAGTTTCATTTTTGTTAAATATTTCAAAAATCCAAAAAAAAAAAAAAATATAAAAAGTAAAAAAATATTTTCTTTTTCTTTTTAGTATAGTTATCATATAAAAAAATCAAAAATATAAAAAATTATCCTTAAAAAGAAATAAAATACACAAAGTTGGTAAAAGAACACCAACATATAATACCTTCAATTGAGGTATTATCATAAATAAGTTTCGGTGAACTTGAAAAGTTCCCAAATCGAACCAAAGATTCAAAAACTTGCCATTTGTGTCACTTACGAAATACGGCTCACCTTAAGAAGAAATTTTTAAGAGCTACCGTGAAGTAAGTTGATTATTTGGTTTTAAGTTGTCTTTCGTGTATCCGTTTAAAATAGATTGTTAAAAAAATATATATAAATTCAAAAATCCAAAAAAATTAGTGTAATTTTTGTTTACTTTTTAATTTCTTTATAGTGCATGAGGCACACGATCTCATGCTTCGTAATCAAATCGTCGACAACACAAATAACAACGGTTATGTTAAGAAAACCGAGTTTCCTTTTGCGACATTCGTACCATGGCTCAGTTGTTACAAGCTCCATCGAGGGATACGAAGATGAATTGTTTGTTACCAACGAATAATGCAAACATTTTTGAGCTTAAAACAAACTTTGATTATTCTTGTTCAAATAATAATTTACGGGTAAGCAAGACCCTCATAATCATCTTTGATTTTTCAACAAGGTTACTTCTACGTTTAGACATCCCGAAGTTCCAAATACAACGATTAAGCTTTTGCTTTTTCCTTTCTCTCTCGATAGGTGAATTCCGGAAGCCAAGACTTGGCTAGGATAAGGATCCACCTCAATCGATTCTAACGTGGGATGATTCTTTTGTCTCGAAATCATAAACTATTCTTCCACCTGTCGATAAACAACTTACCTAGAAATGAAATCACTACTTTCTACCAAAAAATGAATGAAACTTGTTGTAAACGAATGCATGGGAAAATGTTCAAGGACTTCTTCGTCTAATTGTCCTAATCAATGGTTTCTCGGAATTACACCAACTTGATAAATTACAATTCTTTTTGATACCATATGATCAAGATGCTTTAGACTCACGCCGCTGGGTGGAAATTTTCTAGATAAGATTGCCTCGTGATGGTTTAGCCATTATTGAGAGTAAATCTAAGGTTCATTATTCAAGAAGTCGTGCAATTGAACCAAGAGCGAGTACGAATGCTCCTCTTTCTACTTCTACACTTTTCTAATTCTTTTGAATTTCAATCAACCTCGCTTCTTCTCTTGAAGACAAAATGGATATTAGAATGAGCCGATTAGAAAAAGATGATTAGTGAAAGGAATGTTACGACTCTGCTACCGTCAATGCCGTCGAGGAGTTGGGTGTTACTTGTGGTTCAAACCATAATTTCAACAACTTGTCCGTTAACAGAATATGAATTTCCCGTTTTTTTTCATGATTAAAATAATCAATTCCACAAACGCCGCCGTTGGCATTTTGTTCAAAGAAATCCTACCTAATTTGGCAACCAAATTAGAACACCCGGTTTTAATCACCAAAATGTTCAAAAACAACCAAGGAAACCTAAAGCTGTTTCAAGGAAATATTTCAATTCGAATCACTAAACCGTGGAGGCAATTTCAACCAAAACCGTCAAAACAATCAAGGAGCCGTTTATCAAGCCCCACCATACCAACCACCAACAAACCAACCTTTGGTTAATCAAGTTTTACCTCCCGTTTCACAAATTCAAGGTGTTTCTAAAACAGATTTTGAGAGTTATGCTAAAGCTAATGATGCGAACATGAATAATTTGCAATTGAAGTTTGATAATTTTCAAAGAAGTCACAATGATTCTCAAAAGAAACAAGATGATTTTCAAAAGATGATGCTAAGTTTCATGCAAAACTATCACACCAATCAAGCTTCAAGTTCAAGTTCGTTACCAAGCAATACCATTCCAATTCCTAGGAACGAAGCCAAGGCCATTACCACACGAAGTGGTGCATCCTATGATGGACCTCCAATTCCACCGCCGGTGGTGGAAAAGGAAAGTAAGGTGACAAAGGATACGAAGCTACCTAGCATCGAAGACATCCAACCTCAAGTGGTCCAAGACCTAGGAAAAGATAAAGAACCAATCAAAGAGCCTTCTTTTGTTCAAAATACCAAACCTAGTTTGCCTTACCCGTCAAGACTTGCAAAAGAGAAACTCCGTGAAAAGGATGATATCCTAGCTTCAATGTTTATGGAAATTTTCCGTAATCTTCACTTTGAGCTAAGTTTCGCGGACGCTCTCATTCATATGCCAAAATTTGCTCCTATGTTCAAAAAGATGCTTAATAACAAAGATAAGTTAATCGAGTTAACCAATACACCTTTGAATGAAAATTGTAGTGCGGTTGTCCTTAAAAAGCTTTCGGTGAAGTAGGGTGACCGGTCGATTTCTTATCCATGTGTTTTTTCTGAGTCTTGATAATTGCGTAGCCTAGCCGATATTTAGGTGCTAGCATTAATTCTCATGCCTCTTTCTATTTAGGAAAAGATTGGACTCTCGGGCCTAAATGATACTAAAATGGTGTTAGAATTAGCCGGGTCTCGACAATTTCTAAACCAACGTGGATATTGTGTTTATTTCTTCCAGATTATTAATCGTTCTGTCAGCCGAAAATGTTTTTGTCAAAGTAGGGGAAAATTCTACTTTTTGGCCCGATTTTGTTGTTCTTGATATCATAGACGATCCTCGAGTACGTTGATACTCAGGAGACCTTTTCTCTTAGGACGGCTCTCATCTTTAATCGATGTTTACGAGGGAGAGATATGCTTCAGAAACGATGATCAAACTTTAACCCTTAAATGTGGCGATGTACCTTTTATTTCGTACAACAATCTCGAATAGTTGAAGAAAGTTGATCTTATTGATGTTACGTGTGAAGAATATTCACAAGAAGTCTTAGATTTTTCCGACTTAGTTGCGTATGTCAATCCTTCTTTCGGATACGATCCGATTGTTTCAAAATTCTCCTTCTTTTTTGTTTCTTCGACTTCTCACTCCTTTCGGGGATAGTGATTTTTTTTCTACTTTTGAAAGAAGCTGTGATACTTTTCTTTGCTCTAGCGTATGATCCCAACTTCACCGGTAGTTGATGAACGCTTATTATGACCAGTAGAGGAGGGACATTTCCTTCTCGATATCTTCTCAATAGTGGGGAAAAATTTTGTATCCCTTCAGCCGTCACTATATCAAGGAAGATTACTTACCAGAAATAAGAAAGAGCTTAAAGTTTGTAATCTGCTGAATCTTAATCAATGAACTACCGAGGTTGAAACTTAAGGACTTTCCACTCATCTCTGAAAGTACGTATTTTACAAATAACAACAAGTTTGCTGTCATAATTGCCAAAGATTTGAGTGATGATGAAATAGGACGCTTCTCATAAAGGTTCTTAAATCCCCGAAAGCAAGCACAATGGATTGGAAGCTCTTTGACTATTATGAATTTCCCAGAATTTTGTTCTCATAAAATTCTAATGGAAGACGACTATGAACCAGCGGTCCAACATCAGAGAAGGGTTAATCCAAAGATCCATGATGTCATTAAAAAGAGGTTGAAAAACTTCTTGACGCTGGATTAATCTACCCAATCTCGGATAGTCCTTGGGTGAGCCCAAATACCCGTGTACCAAAGAAAGGAGGATATGAACGTAGTGTAACCCAATAATGTATGATAACGAAATTAGTTGCCGAAAGACTTGTTAATACGGATCGGAGATAGTATGCATAGATTATCGTAAGTTGAATGAAGCTACAAGAAAAGACCATTTCCCTTTGCCGTTCATGGATAAAATGCTTGAGAGACTCGCAGGAAATGAGTACTATTGTTTCCTCGACGGATTCTCGAGTTATTTCCAAATTCCAATCGATCTAAAAGACCAAGAAAAGACCACATTCACCTACCCATACGGAACGTTTGCTTATCGCCGCATGCCTTTTGGTTTATGCAATGCACCAGGCACGTTTTAAAGGTGTATGATGGCAATCTTCCATGACATGATTAAAAAGACAATGGAAGTCTTCATGGATGATTTCTCGGTTTTTGGAAATTCTTTTTCTACGTGCCTCACCAATCTAGAAAAATTGCTTAAACGGTGTGAAGACACCAACTTAGCTCTAAATTGGGAAAAAAAAAGAAAAAAAAGCCATTTCAAACATAACCGGTGAAAGAAGGTATCGTACTCGGACATAAGATCTCAAAGAAAGGAATTGAAGTCGACAAAGCCAAGATAGATGTGATTTCTAAGCTTCCTCACCCAACAACCGTTAAAGGAATCCAAAGTTTTCTCGGGCATGCCGGTTTTTACCGAAGATTCATCAAAGACTTTTTGAAAATCTCTCGACCCATGACCCATCTCTTAGAGAAAAACACTCCTTTCAACTTCTCGGAAGATTGCATTCTAGCTTTTCAAACATTGAAAAAGAAGTTAACTGAAGCTCCAATTCTCATTGTTCCAAATTGGGACCAACCTTTTGAAATCATGTGTGATGCAAGTGATTATGCAATAGGTGCAGTTCTAGGGCAAAGGATTGAGATGGGCTTTTTTGGACCAATTCATTAGCAAGCAAAAACAATGACCGAAGAGAAAAAGAATTATACAACAACCTCAGAAAATGAGATGCTATCGCGGTTAGTTTAACGCTTTTGAGAAGTTTCGATCTTATCTAATCATGAACAAGAGTATTGTTTACATGGACCACTCCGCATTGAAATACATCTTCAACAAAAACGACGCCAAAGCAAGATTGCTTAGATGGGTCTTACTTCTTCAGGAATTTGATTTCAAAGTAATCGATACCAAAGGAGCTGAAAACTATGCAGCCGATCACCTCTCTCGTCTTGAAAATCCGTATGAGAATGTTTTTGATCCTAAGGAGATTAATGAAACCTTTCCTCTTGAAACATTGAATTCGGTGATGTCTCATGATAATCAAAGTACCCCGTGGTTTGCCGATATTGCAAATTACCATGCGGGGAATTTTCTCATCAAAGGAATGTCAACTCAACAAAAGAAGAAGTTTTTCAAAGATATAAAGCATTACTTTTGGGATGATCCCTATCTCTTTCGAATATGTGCGGATCAAATCATCCGTAGGTGTGTATTCGGCCAAGAAGCTCTTAAAATCCTCAAGGCTTGTCATGAAGGACCCACCGGGGGCCATCATAGTGCTAATATCACGCCTTCAGAAGTTATTTGATGCACGGTTTCTTTTGGCTACGATTTAATAAGGAATGCTTACGAATTGAGCAAATCTTGTGAAGCTTGTCAAAGACCAGGCAAAATTTCACATCGTGATGAGATGCTCTCCAAAATGCATTCCTTGTTTGTGTATTTTCGATGTATTGGGTGTTGAATTTGATGGGACCATTTCCGTGTTTCTAGGGGTAACAAATATATTCTAGTAGCCGTCGATTATCTTTCAAAATGGGTTGAAGCCAAGGCGCTCCCCACCAACGATGCTAGGGTAGTTGTTAAATTATTGAAATCCCTTTTCTCCCGATTTGGTGCTCCAAGAGCGATTATAAGCGATCGTGGAACCCATTTTTGTAACGATAAGTTTGATAGAGTCATGTCTAAATATGGTGTCACACATCGTCTTTCCACCGCTTACCACCCTCAAACGAGTGGTCAAGTTGAAGTCACGAATTGAGGTCTCAAAAGAATCTTAAAAAGGACGGTAGGAGAAAACCGTGCCTCATGGTCAGACAAGTTAGACGATGCATTGTGGGCATTTAGGACCGCTTACAAGACTCCAATCGGATGCACGCCCTACAAGCTAGTTTATGGGAAATCGTGTCATCTACCAGTTGAGCTAGAACACAAGGCATATTGGGCTCTTAAGCATGCCAACTTCGATCTCAACACCGCGGGTGATCATCGAAAGCTCCAACTAAACGAACTTAACGAGCTTCGAGATCAAGCTTATGAGAATTCGCTAATTTACAAGGAGAAGACGAAGAAACTTCACGATTCCAAGATAAAGAACCGAATCTTCAATGTTGGTGATCAAGTCTTGCTTTTCAACTCTCGATTAAAGATTTTCTCCGGAAAGCTTAAGTCCCGATGGTCCGGTCCTTTCACTATTACCGAAGTTTTTCCTTATGGCACAACCAAATTGTCTCATTCCGATGGTTCAAATTTCAAAGTCAACTGCCATCGTCTTAAGCATTACTATGGAGGGGATACACCACCATTGGTTATCCCGGATCTCCAAACTTTCCCTAAGAACAATTAAATTCAGGGATCAAGTCGAGCTTGTGACTCGGTGACCAAAAACAAGCCGCTTCATGGGAGTTCACCCCATGCTTATCCTTTCTATTTTCTTTCTATTTTCTAACTAATGTGTTGTGTTGTGAAGAGGCTTGTACTCTTCCGGTTTCTTGTTATCTGTTGTTTGTTGTGATTTTTGCAGGATTGACCTAACAATTTCTAAAAGACTCTCGTGTCCGGTGTTGTATCCCGTTTCACTCGAGCTTCTCATCCTTTGTTTGAAATTAGTTTGGGGAGATCCGATATCCTTTCATCTTATCGATTCACGTTTATCTTTGCATACTTAATAAACGGCTTAGATTTTCGTAGAACCCGACCTTAAACATTGAGGACAATGTTTCATTTTAGTTTGGGGAGGGAATCTATCGATTTGATGTTACCTGCTTATTGTTTTGTTCTCACGTACCTGTTTTCCCACAAAAATAGCAAAATTTTTAAATTTTTAAGATCGGTTTCTTGAAAATTAGGGTTTTAGGGTTTCTTCAAAAACCTTGTAATCCTAGATCGAGAGCCACCAGGCTCTGATACCAATTGTGGAACCTGATTATTAGCTCCTTAGATCGTTATTAAGACTTATCTAGGATATAAACATCAAAGATAAACATTTGCATAGCGGAATAATAATAATAACAATGATGTTTCCCAAGGTTTTCTTTATTGATCTATTTCCCCAAGATCAAATGATCCTTGGGGCTAAACTAATACATATAGACGACTATAACACGTCTATAAACTAACTACTAACTATTACATAAACTAACTATTAGACTCTCATTGGGAGAGATCTAACTATGATGGATGCCTAAACTACATACCTTAGACCTCCTTTTATAGTATAAGGAGTCAAGGTTTACATGGAAACTAATAATGATAATAATGATAAAATTAATTATCTTTGACCAATTAATAATGATAATAATGATGAAATTAATTATCTTTGACCAATTAGTTATTCAATCATTATCTTTGACCAAATCTTTTAATTCTTATCTTTTGTAGTATTCTTTGACTACAACTTTGGTCCTTCATGTTTCCATCTTGTTTCATTCGTGTTTTGTCTTATCAACTCAAAATATAATTCCCAACAATCTTCCCCTAGTTGATAATGACAAAACCCAATAAGCACGAACTTCCCCTGAAGTTAATATACGAATGAAACGAAACCTCTTCCCCTTTTTGTTATAATCAAGTAGGGGTCTTCAGTAGATATGCAACCTGCAGATGGTTAAACATTTAATCAATAAGCTTCCCCTGAAAGTATGCTAACCATCTCTTGAATCTCGAACTCAGTAGGCTCTATGTAGTGATCACTGATGAAGAAAATAGAGTATAACGAATTTGATGAAGAAGTAGAATCTCCCAAACTTATGTCTTATATCTTGTACTATCCACGACGTTGAACTCATACTCCTAATGTATAAGCAGACCGCGATCTCTTGACAAAATCCTCATTCTCTATAATGAGACACTGAGCACAATAACGTAACTCCTTCAAGTGATAGCGAATGTGAGCATTGAGCACCTTAAGAAAAATCACACATTCCTAGATTTTGCAAGTCTTCGTCACCATACAAAACAAACAAGTTACCTCCTGCTAAAAGGTATGATAAGAACACGCATCTGTGAAACTCAACTAAACATCAAATAAGCAATATTCAATTTTCTTCGTAATCACCTCTTCAATAAATCCAAAATGAGCCATAAATCAATAAGAATAAACTGTTGTGAATAACAGTTCCATCCGAGATCTAAAACCATCATCATAAATCAATTATACCAAGAAACCCTTGAATAATAACAATACTTGAAGATCGTATTGCATACCAAAAAGGTAGAGAGGACGATCATAAAGATTGTTATAGCAATTTAACTCCAAAACCCCATAAAACTTTTACCACAAATCGGTTTCTTGAAATTTAGGGTTTTAGGGTTTCTTCAAAAACCTTGTAATCCTAGATCGAGAGCCACCAGGCTCTGATACCAATTGATAAGATCGTTTAGCCCATCTAGGATATGTTTTACAAATAACTTATATACGCAGCGGAAATTAAAGAACAATAAGTTATTAAACAAGGTTTTAACCGAACGTTCATGCCTCAATATTATTAGTACGTTACCTAACTGTAACATGGATCCTATGATCCTTGAGGCTACTAATACATATAGACGACTATAACACGTCTATAAACTAACTACTAACTATTACATAAACTAACTATTAGACTCTCATTGGGAGAGATCTAACTATGATGGATGCCTAAAGTACATACCTTAGACCTCCTTTTATAGTATAAGGAGTCAAGGTTTACATGGAAACTAATAATGATAATAATGATAAAATTAATTATCTTTGACCAATTAATAATGATAATAATGATGAAATTAATTATCTTTGACCAATTAGTTATTCAATCATTATCTTTGACCAAATCTTTTAATTCTTATCTTTTGTAGTATTCTTTGACTACAACTTTGGTCCTTCATGTTTCCATCTTGTTTCATTCGTGTTTTGTCTTATCAACTCAAAATATAATTCCCAACACTTGTCAACATATCTGTTGAACAATGGGTTTCAAAGAGGGAAAATTGACAAGACCTTATTCATCAAAAATCACAAAGGTGATATATTACTGGTCCAAGTTTATGTGGATGATATCATCTTTGGTTCAACAAAGAAGGAGCTATGCAATGCATTTGAGAAGTTGATGCATTAGAAATTTTAGACGAGTTCTATAGGAGAACTTACATTCTTCTTGGGATTACAAGTGCAGTAGAAGAAGGATGGCATATTTATTAGTCAAGATAAATATGTTGTTAAAAATTTAAAGAAATTTGGGTTTACAGAAGTCAAGACTATAAGCACACCAATGGAAACTCAAAAGCCTTTGCTCAAGGATGAAGATGGTGAAGAAGTAGATGTTCATATGTATAGGTCAATGATTGATTCATTGATGTATCTTACATCTTCAAGACCTGACATCATGTTTGCAGTGTGTGCCTGTGCTAGATACTAAGTCAATCCAAAAGTTTCACATCTTTATGCTGTGAAAATGATTTTTAGGTACTTAAAAGGTCAACCAAAATTGGGCCTTTGGTATCTAAAAGATTCTCCTTTTGATTTGGTAGCATACACTGATAGTGATTATGCTGGAGCAAGCTTAGATAGGAAGTCTACAATAGGAGGTTGTCAATTCCTTGTATGTAGATTAATATCATGGCAGTGCAAGAAACAGACAGTGGTTGCAAATTCTACAACAAAAGCTGAGTATGTGGCTGCTTCAAGTTGCTGTGGACAAGTGCTTTGGATTCAGAATCAACTACTTGATTATGGGTATAATTTTATGCATACCAAGATCTTTATTGACAATAACAGTACTATTTGCATAATTAAAAATCCTGTTTTTCATTTAAAAAAACAAATCATATAGAGACCAGACATCATTTTATTAGAGATTGCAATGAAAAAAAATTGATTCAAATGGTCAAAATCCATACTGACAAGAATATGTGTTTAATCACATATCATTTTTCCTTACTAAAATGAGCTTAAAAGACCAAAAATACATAAAAAATGCATTGTATATATGTGTTTTGTGATTTGTATTGTACAAGTAACGAATATATCTAAAATGGACAAAAACGAAGCAAAACGAACAAAACCCGAGCATGAGATTGGAAAAGTATGAGAAATCGAAGCCAAGGCGTATACATCCTTAATGGGCCAACTAGAGGTGGCAAATCTTGCCCATTTGGTAATTCATGGGCTCTTTTTGGCACCCTTTTAAAAGTTATGGGGCACTTTTTGCCCATCAAATTATTATTGATGGGCGCTTATGGGCATATGTAAAACACCAAATGGGAGCTTATGGGCACATTTAAAACACTAAATGGGCGCTTATGGGCACATGTAAAACACTAAATGGGCTTTTGTCCGTCACTTTTCAGCTTTCAAACACGTATTATTATCTTTGATTTATATGCTTTTGTATGTTTTCGTCAGGTTTTTTAAGTTTTCGTCCGTTTTTTACGATTTAGCTCGTTCTTTTATGATTTCGCCCTTTTTTTATGATTTCGTCCGTTTTTTACGATTTCATCAGTTTTTTTACGATTTCGTCAGTTTTTTTAAAGATTTCGTCAATTTTTACGTTTTCGTCCGTTTTTTTTACGGTTTCGTCAGTTTTTTACGTTTTCACCTGTTTTTTTACGATTTCATCAGTTTTGTTACGATTTCGTCAGTTTTTTTACAATTTCGTCAGTTTTTTTTCCGTTTTCGTCCGTTTTTTTATGATTCCGCTCGTTTTTTTACAATTTCGTCAGTTTTTTTACGTTTTCATCCGTTTTTTACGATTTCACTCGTTTTTTACGATTTCATCGTTTTTTTACGATTTTGTCAGTTTTTTTACGATTTCGTCAGTTTTTTTACGTTTTCATCAGTTTTTTACGTTTTCGTCAGCTTTTTTACGATTTCGTCAGTTTTTTTACGATTTCGTCAGTTTTTTACGATTTTTGTCAGTTTTTTACGTTTTCGTCAGTTTTTTACGTTTTCATCCGTTTTTTACAATTTCGCTCGTTTTTTTACGATTTGTTAGTTTTTTACGATTTCGTAAGTTTTTTTAAGTTTTGGTCAGTTTTTTTACGTCTTCGTCGGCTTTTTTACGATTTCGTCTGTTTTTTTACGATTTCGTGTTTTTTTTTACGATTTCGTCAATTTTTTTATGATTTCGTCAGTTTTTTTACGTTTTCGTCAGTTTTTTTATATTTTATCCGTTTTTTTACAATTTCGCTCGTTTTTTTACGATTTCGTCAGTTTTTTACGATTTCGTCAGTTTTTTTACGATTTCTTCAGTTTTTTTTAGTTTTCGTCAGTTTTTTTACGTTTTCGTCAGTTTTTTTACGATTTCGTCCGTTTTTTAAAGATTTCTTCTTTTTTTTACGATTTCGTCAATTTTTTTACGTTTTCGTTAGTTTTTTTACGTTTTCGTCCCTTTTTACGATTCCGCCCGTTTTTTTATGATTTTGTCAGTTTTTTTATGCTTTCGTCAGTTTTTTTACGATTTCGTCAGTTTTTTACGTTTTTGCTCGTTTTTTACGTTTTCATCCGTTTTTTTTATGTTTTTGTCGTTTTTTACGATTTCGTATGGTTTTTAACAATTTCGTATGGTTTTAATGATTTCGTTTGGTTTTAACGATTTCGTCTGGTTTTCTTAGCGTAAAAAACAGAAGAAATCGTAAAAAAACTGGCGAAATCGTAAAAAAGGCGAAATAGTAAAAAAAACAGAAGAAATCATGAAAAACGGACAAAATCGTAAAAAAACGGGCGAAATCGTATAAAACGGACGAACACGTAAAAAAACAGACGAAAACGTAAAAAAACAGACGAAAACGTAAAAAAACAAACAAAAACGTAAAAAAACAGACGTAAACGTAAAAAAAACAGACGAAAACGTAACAAAACTGACGAAATCGTAAAAAACGAATGAAATCGTAAAAAAACAGACAAAAACCTAAAGAAATTGACAGAAATGTAAAAGAACTAACGAAATCGTAAAAAAACTAACAAAATCGTAAAAAAAACTAGCGAAATCGTAAAAAACGGACGAAAACGTAACAAAACTGACAAAATCGTAAAAAACGTACGAAATCGTAAAAAAACGGACGAAATCGAAAAAAACCGGACGAAATCGTAACAAAACTGACGAAATCGTAACAAAACGAACAAAATCGTAACAAAACTGACGAAATCGTAAAAAAAACAGACGAAATCGTAAAAAAACTGACGAAATCGTATGAAAACAGACGAAATCGGAAAAAAAACGGACGAAATCGTAACAAAACTGACGAAATCGTAAAAAAACGAGTGAAATCGTAAAAAAACGGACGAAAACGTAAATAACCGACGAAAACGTAAAAGAACTGACGAAATCGTAAAAAAAACTGACGAAATCGTAAAAAAACGGGCGAAATCGTAAAAAAACAGGCGAAATTGTAAAAAAACGGACGAAAACGTAACAAAACTGACGAAATCGTAAAAAACGTACGAAATCGTAAAAAAACAGACGAAATCGAAAAAAACGGACGAAATCATAACAAAACTGACGAAATCGTAACAAAACGGACGAAATCGTAACAAAACTGACGAAATCGTAAAAAAAACGGACGAAATCGTAAAACAAATGACGAAATCGTATGAAAACGGACGAAATCGTATGAAAACGGACGAAATCGTAACAAAACTAACGAAATCGTAACAAAACTGACGAAATCGTAAAAAACTGACGAAAACGTAAAAAAACGGACGATAACGTTAAAAAACTGACGAAATCGTAAAAAAAACAGACGAAATCGTAAAAAACTGACGAAATCGTAAAACAACTGACGAAATCGTAAAAAAACAGACGAAATCGTAAAAAAAAGGCGAAATCGTAAAAAAAACCGGCGAAAACGTAAAAAGAATTAAATAAATAAGATTCGCCCAAAAGCCCATTTATCCCATAAGTGTCCGTTTGGCCCGTGCCCGTTTTAGCCCGTGCCTTTTTTGGCCCGTGCCCGTTTTAGCCCGTGCCCGTTTTAGCCCGTGTCATTAAATTAACTTTGGATGTTAATATGTTGATATTATAGAGCTCTTCAAGTCGTAAATTGACTTTGAATTATAATGTGTATGATGACATGAAACAAGACCAATCAGACCAACAAGGCAATAACGGGATAATACATTGTTACAATATTCATTGCGATTAAACTACTAACGGGTATATACTAACTGACCCAAGATCAAACAATATCATTCATAATAATTTTGTGTTTATACAATAATTAAAGAATAACTATGTATTAAACTGTTAATACAAGCATAAGGTTACACTCAACCATTGTTTGAATTTTCAGCATGTTTATCTCAGGAATTGAGAGCCAAGTTGCGGGCACGGAGTGGCATGGACTCGAAGGTGGCTGAATTGTTATCATTCAAACATGATGTTTTAGATTTTGGGACCTGCATTTTGTAAAAACTCTGAATAGATGAATCGATAACTAAATTTTCCAACCACACGTCACTTTGAGTCAATTTCAATGATATGAATGTTGTAATCCATAAGTAAATACCCCCCAAATATTTTTAGCTTCCTGCTGCTATAGTGTAAAAATAGAGGCGTGTTACAATATGGTATCAGCGCCAATGGTTTTATAAGAACCAGGTCAAAACCTTAACTATAACCACATTTCTTTTCTAGCCATCAAAGTCCTCCGTGCCACTACATTCCGGAACAAGTATGTAAATATACATATCTATTATACTATTACATAAATAACTTATGTTGTTAACAGAACGATGTCTTCTCCCAACCGCTCTACTTCCGATATTGAGGATGCTTTTTCCTCTATGAATATTCTTAACTATACTTCGGTCTCATCAGATTATTTCCCAGCTTCATCAGGAAGCAGTTTCTTATCTTCTACAATCATCCTTTAGTACTGAAGGACGTACAAGCATTATGCTAAGGAATTACCTATTACATCATCAGATCCTATTACTCTACCAGCTATTTTGACTCTATCTCCGGTATTACCACCATCACTACTATTTGATCCTCGATATTTCTTTATTCCTGAAGAACTATTACTACCTAAGAAGCGAATATGTTCCTCATCTTCTTCCTCAACTACGTTATCTAATTCATCCTAGAATCAAACCTGTGATTTGGTATCACCATCTTCCTCAGTTTATACTCCTACCCCACCTCAGATATTTGAAATAGGAAAAATAGTCCAATTAGAATATGGTCTCTAAACATCATGAGGGACAAATCGAAGATATTTTGAATTACTTAGATGAACTCTATCTTCACCACATCGAGAAAATAGAGGAAGGACGTATTGATAGAATGATCATACGAAGGAATAGTGACAAACTAAAGACCGAACTCAAGAAAATCCGTACTCAGATTATCAAACTTCAAAGAAGCAGTTAGGGCAAAAGAGATAATATTGATCCTTGAGGCTTTACTATAGCAAATTACCAATACTTAGAAACAACATCATTTGAGAAAAACTCCACGCTCGTTCACCGACACAAACAAAGATTATTAGATCTTATAGGATAAGTGTTCATCTACCAGCTCCAAAATCATTCAAACTTTTTAGAACTATTAATAAAAACTTTTTGTATTTTGCTTTATCCTAGCCACGGGATATGTGGTATAAATAAAAACGCTTGTCAAATCTTGACTATGTACAGTAAAAAGGCAAGTTATTTATAAAGGCAATCCCGTTATCTACCTTGTTGTTTCTTAAATACCACTTTATTCATCTCATCAATCATTCATCATCACCATTCATCATTCAACCGTCATTTGCATCATTATCTCCGTCTTCATGAATCATACCATATACCCTAAGTGCTTAAAAATTCAAAAATAAGCATTTCTCCTTTAAGCATTTTAGCAAATCACATTCTCTTACTTTCAAACTTATGAGTCATTTTTATTACGTGTTTTATCTTATGGATAGATTCCGACCCAAAAGGACTCAACATCAAAACACCAGCCATAACTTTGAATCCAACCGGAAACTGACTGGCGATGTTCACTGCAGCCTGGAAAGCACAGACTGATGCCCATGGCAAGTGATAGTAATCTTACTGGAACACCCTGCAGTGAAAACGGAAACTACAAAGAGTTTATCAGCTGTCAACCTTCGCTTTTAATGGTACGGAAGGCGCAGTAGGCCGTATTCGCTGGTTAAACGAACCGAATCAAGTATTCCTCTCGAAGCAGAGTGCTGAGGAAAAATAAATTAAACATAATGCTACTGTAATTTAACTGACGATGCCTTGTCCTGGTGGAATGCACATGCCCAGCCTATGGGAATAGAGCAAGCTAATCAAATCACCTGGACTGAGTTAAAAAGGCTTCTGACAAACAAGTATTGTCCCCGGACTAAGATCAGAAAAATGGAAGAGGAACTTTACAATTTTTCCCCCTTGATTGTAAAAAGGTGGAAATACCTTAAACCCCTATGTTAGGAAGAATCCAATAAATAACCCCACCATGTGAACCAAAACATGGAGCCAAACAATGAGAAAACTCATGAAGCTTTATATGGAGGTCTAATCCTCGAAGCAATACAGGGAAACGCGTTACAGCCATCAAAACCTCAAACATTTTGACAGGAAGCCATCAACAGATCCCAAGGTTAAATCTGGAGATCCACAATAATAGAACACCGCGAATATCTAAACGCGACAAGACACCTGTAATAACTTCTCATAAACTAAAACAATTCTAGAAGAATAAGAGAAACACCATCGAGACACAAACACCAACTCACCTCAAAATACCGACAAACAAACAAATAACCACTTTTCAAAATCGCACCAAAACAGTGCGAAAACATACAACAAAAATAACCACAACAATATCACAACCGTGTACCGCGCTAATATATTACCACCACGACATGGTAAAATTTAATTAAAATACTTTGAGAGATAAGAGACGAAAGAAACCTTCAAAACTTATACAGTCACCAATGGATATGCTGGAAACCTTCCTTTGTAAGAGATGTAGAACCTACATCACACTCGGTGACCTTGCATGTCAAGATGTCAGGTTTGTCAACAATATAGGACATACACCATAACCAAGTACTTCAAAAACAACAGGGCTACAAGAAAAGCATTACTTAGCATACATGAGCTTTGCTACTCTAGAAACAACTCTCAAAGAATACAACTCACATCCAATAATCTTCTTCAATCTGAAAAAACACCATGATCATCAAGCTACAATCCCTTGGTCATTTTATATACTTTTCGATTCTACTAGAGACAAACTGCTACGAGATACGTAGCATAAGTATCAACTCTTTTAGAGTTTCATATGTAAAGTTATCTATGAAATAATAAAGAGATAATTCCGTTACATCTTGTTATCTGGTGGTATCAAAACTCGACATTATTTGTCGATTCTATCATACTCAAACTCTAAATACTCTCTTCATACCTTTGCAACATAAATTTTCATCCTCGATTATATGGATCGACAGTACACAATCAACATCTCAATATTACATCATACCCCATTTCTCATGATCCTATCTTTACTACAACATACCATATCGTGTTTTTATGCTTAGGTAAGACGATTTATATTCATCTTATTGAAATAATTTTAGTCACTTCTTCATTCTTGAACTAAGGAAATTATAAATCACTGAATTAAATTTCTATGCAATTTTATAAATCTCTCAGTTACAAGGAGTATGAACGCTTTCTTTTTGTAAGTGACTAATTATAAATAAGTAGGCTTAAGTATATAACATAAGTACAAACAAGTTTCTTTCAACCCGTTCCTTAATCATTATCATTTTCATTATTATTATTACCTTCATCATCTATTCATTTCAAAATCTATATCTCACGTGATTAGCAACTCTCTTACAATCATTCCTTGACATCACTCATTACATGATCTCCGTATTCTAAAATTCTATGTTATATTATGCAACATAATAACAAGGAAACACACAAGGATCTATACAATGGTCAAATGATTTCAATACCACTTTATAAGGGTTATTTTTTTATTATTGAAATTTTGACAAAGACTTGTGATAGCATTCTTATTTGATGTTGACTTTTAAAGGTTAATGAATAACGATTCTTTACGATCATAGTAGCACGGCAGAAGCATGGTGGGGCCATAACCCACTGGTTCCGTAAATCAAAGTATTCTATCCACCCAGGTTCTATCAGAATCTGGAAAAATTCTATTGGCTGTCATCAAGAGGCGTGATTTTGGAAATAAGTAGATGTGTGAAAAGAGGTAATTATAATTATGGTACGTAACATAATTATAAATACATCACACACATGGACTTCTAACCTTGATTAACCTAACATAAAAATCAAATTCATGCCCAGTACCTACATCTATTTAATTCAACTTTCAATTAAATCTCGGGACGAGATTTCTGTAAGGGGTGGAGACTATAACAACCCAAGAATTTTCATCAACCTATTTTACTATGATCACAATTGTAAGGGGAAATTTTTTGCTTTATTACATTACATCGTCAATGACTCGGTATGTCATGTAACTTACATAACTAGAGTAGACGAGCTCACGCAACCTATCTATGACAATCCTGTCTTCATATATGTCAAGAAAAACATCACAATATGTCAAGTCAATATCATCATAATCCCTTATTAATAAAGTACATATTCCTATAATTGTACCATTCGCAACGTTAATATCTAAACAGGCTTTAAACCATTATCGGATGCCTATAAACCCTAATTCCATAAAGGATTAACATCTAAAGTGAATGCACAAGCTACTAAAGCATATGTAGAAGCAATATAACATCTCATTTGAAATATAAAATATCTATAAGTCAAAGTACAAGTCTCTAAAACCACAGTGTACAAGTCATTAAGCATGACATCAAAAATAGCCGTTTTACCTCCGTTTCATCTAATTTCTTCACCATCACTGTGTAACAAGCCTAGCTACACTCAATAAAACAATGATTTAAACCCAAATAATATCTAATCATAAATTTCATACACATTTTTACTCTTAAAACCCTAATTCAAAACCCTAAACCCTAAAACCGAGCTAATTCCTAAACCATGACCCGTTTATCGATTTTTATCCGTTCTAAACCTCAATCAATACTCAAATAAGTTGTAATAACTTATTATACAACCATGAAAATCCTATTCCATCATTATTTCATAATCCTACTTCATTTATACAAGAATCGAATCCAAGAAACCCTAAATGAGCCCTAAATGATCACTTAACCCGTTTTCTCGTTTTTAACCCATTCAACCTCAAATAAGCAACCATGAGCTATTGTAAACTCATAATATGAGTTTACAAATCATTAACCATCAGTATCTATCATTTCTTTGACAATATACTTGAATTAGAAAACCTGGAAACCCTAAAAGTCCATTACATGCCCTAATTCAAAATCCGTGCTATATTCCTTTCAATTTCGACCCGTTTTAAACCAAACCACTTGCTAATTTCTGATGATAAGCCTTAATACAAACCTTGAGATCATAATTCAATCATTCCTTAATCAATTCTCACGAAATATAAGCCAAAAACTTGAGTTCGAACCATAAAACCCCAAAAACCAACCCGCGACCCCCTTTTTTGCAATTCTTACCCATTTTAAACCCTTTCTCTTGCAAATAACTTATCACATGCAATCCTAAGCAGCTTTACACACTACTAGCATAAATATATTGCCTCCCTTGGTTGCCAAGAAAGCCACATCACCTCCTTGTTGGACATTCTCTAGTCGTGACACCCAAACACCCCTAAAAACCTTCCACCTTGCAATCCTACCACCTCTAGACCTCAAGACTCATCATGTAGCTTCAACACATCACCCCCTAGCTTCTCCATACGTCCAAGAACAGATCATGAAGCTATCTTAGTCACCATGCCTCCATTTTAGTATAAATAGGGTCCTTGGTTGTTCATTACAACTCGCACCACATCTCTTCTTTCTCAAACCCATAAGGGCAGCAATCCTTTGCTCCCATATGATCCTAGGATCATAAAATACATTCAATAAGCGAAGCCCTAAAGAATTGAAGCCCCGGGAACAAGATACAAGGCGTACGAGTGGAAATACTACCCGAAATGACCCATTTCCACCATTTTTGATCATTGAAGCTCAAACCCAGGTTCTAGATGTTCTAATTCTGCTACTACACCCTTATAATGTTCATATGATCCTAAATATACTCTTGTTATTTTCATAACTCAAACCATGCACATTATCCATTTTGATCCAAACCGTACACTCGCAACCCTAATTCGCATTTTTTTCTTAAACTAAATGTTATAATGGTTAAATATTGTTATAATCTATCCTAGCATTCTTAAATAATGTTAAAATAACCACTTTATTGATTAATGAAGGAATTTGAACTTAAAACCTACGCGTTTACGTTTTGAAACCCTAATTTGACCCGTTTTGCTTCCTAGCTTAACGAATCGTTATTTTAAACTTGTGTTGCGTTAAAACTTCATATTTTAGTTTATTATAACTTATAAATGTCTATTGAAATGTTAAACTAAGCTTGCATGGTAATTTGGACATGTTTTGTAATTATAATCCATGCAAGGGGTATATATCGTAACTTTCTGAAATTAATAACTAGAAGGACTGAATATGTCATTTTATCAAAGTATAACTATAGGGGTCTATTATGTTCACTTTTTGCAAAGACAAGGTTTTACTTGGTATATCTTTCAAAGTTGAGGGACCAAAGTCGTAAAAGTGCAAACTCCAAGGGCCTAATTGCAATTTTCCAAACCCCAGGGTCTAAAATGTAACATTTTGAAAAAGTGTAAAATCATGTTTAAAACCTTACAAGACATAACTTTAATTAACGCTTCTCGTGCTTAACATTTCCAATTAAAAAAAAAGTGGATATGGATTAAAACGCTTAAAACCGATTATATCGTATCACAATACTAGGGAGCTTCATATGAAGGAGTTTTTCATCTTGTAATTACGTTCTGACTGAGTTGTTGGGTTTACAATTTAAAGTGCCCTACTTCCTCAAACGTTTTACTGAATGACTTCTGAATTATAGAGGGCCGAACATGATTCCAATAAATTCCAAACTCTCAATCAAACTCATACTCTTAAAACTAAAAGTTCTAGAGTACAATCTTCTAAGACTAACATAATTTACACGGTTGTTGACGTGGCTGTTTTACTATCCATTTTACTATATCAACCATCCCCGTTAAGAATGTGATAAGGACGTCAGCTTTCATTCAGAATAATGTATACATCACCTATCAGTTAGATTCTAGCCTCGCTTTTACTCATTAACATGTTTTATAAACCCGCGAGGGGGGATACATGCTCCGTTACAACCCTTTTACATAACTCTTTATCTTATAATAATGTGATTACTTTTTAATGACTTAGTGAGTTCATAGCCTTACTTTTAATCTCTCTAATTATTTCATAAACCTGTGAGGGGGATACATGCTATAAAGTATGGATACAAGTGTTTTACCAGACTAACTGCTAATCTGATGGTTATCATTTACAATCAATGTCTAAGTTATTACATGACTGACAAGGTCGTTAAATTTGACTACCAGACGTTAAATAGACTTGGATATTAACTAGTTAGATCATAAATCCTACAAGTCAGTAATATTGACTTCGAGACTTAAAATGACTTGGATCTTAATTTTATAGTAATAAATACTACAAGTCGTTAAATTGACTTCGTGTCATTAAATTGACTTTGGATGTTAATATGTTGATATTATGAGCTCTTCAAGTCGTTAAATTGACTTTGAATGATAATGTGTTGATGACATAAGAACAAGACCAATCAGACCAAAACAAGACAATAATGGGATATACATTATTACTAAGATTCATTGTGAATATTACTAAATAACGGTTAAATAATAACCCTGACCCAAGAACATAACAAATCATTTCATATTATTATGTTTATACAAATAATAATAATATGCCTTGTATTCAAAACTGTGTATATCAAACCTATGAATTTCACTCTACCATTGTGTTGACTTTTTAGCATGTTTATCTCAGGTAATTGAGCAAGTTGCGGCATGGAGTGGCATGGACTCGAAGATGACTGAATTGTTATCATTCAAACATGATGTTTTAGATTTTGGGACCGCTCATTTTGTAAAAATCTTTGAATATGATAAATGATAACTAAATTTGTCTCCAACAAGTCCTTTTGAGTCCGGGCGTCTGATCGAGTCTGTATAGTAGTAGGTCGCATGAGATGAAGAGGGGGTGTTGGAGGGCCGCTACTGATTAGCTTCCCTGCTGAAGTGTGGGTTTTAAATAATGGGGGGGTGTTTTACAAATGCAGAAGATTTTAATAAGGATCGAGGCAAATGGCCGCGCGGAGAAGCGGAGTGGGGAGGAGGCGCGAATGATTTGGTGCGCGTAGGTTCGTATCATGATCTCTAGCTATATCTGGTGTTGGAATTGAGATATATTGGGTGTGGTTTACTCTATACATATACATAAATTGTTGATTCATTCATATAAACACATCTCTTTCAATATAACAACTTATAACAGTTTATCTCTATGACACACAGCACACACATACTATAATACACACAGAGAAAAACACACACACACTCACAAAATTCATTCTATAAGTCAAAAACTTCTTTTATTAGAAACATAGATAATAGTGTTCTCAAGAAATGAGAGGTCAATAGGTTCAAATTCTGACGATAAAGAGTCACACACACACACACACAGTCGTTAATTAGATGATCGATTCAAAGTATGAAATCAATTCAATAATTTTAGATGGCTAAAGAAAATATTGACATGAAGCTATAATCGTTAGCAATGTCTTTTATCTATCTCTTAATGAGTTTTTAGAGTAAAGATCTATTCACATACGTAATGAAATTAAGTATTTTTATTACATGACAATATCTTTAATACTACAAAATAAGTTCTCTACACTCACACTGAATTCAACAAGATATATTTAAACAATTACTCGGAGTACACGTATCATTCAAACAAGACAGCACAGACGACATAGACGCAGACTCTTTAGACTGCTCAACACACTGACTATCAACACGTGGACTACTCTCATCTAGGTATAGGTGTTAGTGTGAGTTTTATGATTTTTGGGATTGGGGTGGGGTGATGGGGGGGTACTGAGCGCTGTGATTAGAGAGAGATGAAGGAAAAGTATAATAGTGTGAAATTAATGATGTAAGGTCCTACACACAGTCAATTGAGACACAGAGAAAAGACACATATAGGCATAGGTGAAATTCAATGGTTAATGATGCTATAATAAAACTACTACTGAGTTCTTCTAGGTGAATAGACTATGTTGAGAAGTGATTGCAAATAAGATTACATTATCTACCTCGAGTAACAACAACTGTCTAACACACACACCACACACACACACCACTGAAAACCTACAGTCTATGATTCATACACACAGTAACTTCCTTCTCTCATCTCGGCCGCTGAAAAAAAGCAACACCCCCTCTCCTCTCTAAACATCTAGCGCGACACACAACAACAACATCTCTCTCTCTACACACCAAGTCACACCGCTCCTTCCCACACATCTCTCTAGACAACACGTCTCTCACAAAAACACAAACAAACAAACGACCAACTAATCTCTCTCAATACGCAGCATCTCTACAAAAAAACACCATCTTACAAAAATCAATATGCTATCGATTTTAGAGGGAATCTCTCTCTCGGTAATCACTCAATCTGAACTCTCTACATCAACTAATCATCCTAGCTAGCGAGCGAGCAACCTCATTTATCCTGGATCACTACTCACTATTAGTCACACACCTGACCTCTCACTGTACACTCATTCATCTTCTCTCTCACACTACTATTTTCTTGACACATGCTTCACAATAGTATCAAGAGAGACACACATCTCATTACAAAGTAATCAGATCTATATGGGTCTTAAGAGATATATAGTGTGGTGTTTAAGTAATTTGTGGGTATGGGGGGTGGATGGAAATATTAGAGATCTGGAATTATGTGTTGAGTGATGGAGATTTTTGGGTTAATTTTAGTACAGAAAATTAATACAGATCTTAAAATGAATTATAGTTTGTTGAGTGTAAATTAAATAATAGTTTAAGTGGGTAAAGTGGAATTATAAAGAGAGGAGAGAGAATTTTAAAAATAAGTAGTGTTGAGATTTATATAAAAATATAATCTTTGGGGCTTTGGTGAACTTTTATGCGTTTTGACTCGAATTAATAGATTCTATGATTCAGTAAAGGTAACACACTTCAGATAGTGTTGGATAGACTTAAACTTGATGAGTTATTGCACTATGTACTACTTTAAAAAACAGGGTTCGTTGATTTGAGAGAAGACAAAACCATTTAACATAATGAGAGCGAAGCTAATGTTAGAAAAGAGAGCAGGACGCTTCCACAACATCTCAGATCACAAATACTCTATAGTCACACAGAACACTCTATATTACTACGCATAGCACACATAGTACAGCGAATCTAACTACACAACTTCTCTACACAGTTTGATTTCTACAAACATAAGCACAACAAGGTCAACAGACAAATCTCCATGTGGCATTCATTATGACATACGAGACCAGACAGATACAGAGAGTTTAGACCAGTCAACTGACCACAGAATCTTCATGCTGCATATAAAAAGGAACATATACACACTGGCACTACAGTTCACGTTTAGAAGATGAGAACATCATACAAGATTTGTACCAGGTTAGGGTGAGATGTGAGAATCTACAGATCTTGTCATCACCAGTACATGAAAGACGAGTAGAATGCTGATGAAACAGTCAATAGACAATCATAAGCAACGCGTTTACACATCTAAAAACACAACACATAACACAGCACACACAATCTAAACTACACACGAGCATCGGAGCGAGCATCTACTAGAAGCTCTACACCAATCGGAGCCAGTTCACAAATACAATGCAACTAGAAACACTTATTAATTAGATAATATATTTAGCTTTGTGTAAGATAAGCAAAACTCAAAACTGAAATATGATTGAGACTAGAGATAAACATATCAACTCTACTATCACTAAATAATAGCGCATCATAATTTATGTTACTATTACACATCATCAGAGCTACACAACACATATCATTAAACTTTCCTATGGTGAGAGAGAGTAATAGTCTCATAATGGTGTCTAAATAGGTACAACATATTTAACATTCTATCCGACAAGAATATATTTATGTATCATTGTAGTTAAAGAGGGTTTTGGGTGTGACACAGTCAACACACAACTCTCCTGAGACTAGATTACTGAGATATAGGATGCACATTCTATTGAACACTTATCTCAAACTGATACTCAAAACACACATTGTTTTGGTTGATTTGTGAGTAAAAGTTTAGATTACACAATATCCCAGACTAGCACAAAAGATTGATTCTTGCATAGGAGACTTAACTTAGATTGAACACAGTGATCACACTATGCTAGCTATTCTCTATTTAGATGGTTCATCGTTCGAATACATCTACTCACTCTATTATCTTAGTTCAGAGTAGATTGTGGTGTGGAGAGGAGGTGGAAAGAGGAGAGAGGGGAGTTGTGATATAGAGAGAGTAGAAGGAAGTTATAGGAATGATCTTCTCACTATTGACTCGATGATAGTAATGTTGTTACACACACAGTCTATTTTGATAACTAGGTAACACGATCACATGGAGGGACAGTGTTTGTTGGAATGAATATTTTATTTTTGGGAGGGGTTGTTTGGGAGTTTAGTTGATTATGAGACCTTCAGAAGAGCTATCACACTATTTTGGTGTAGTGTACACTTATAGTTATTAGGATCTCAGGAGAGAGAGGTTTTGTCTATATCTTCTTCGTGTCTTCTCTACTCTGTTCACACTCTCTTTTATTCATTCTTTATATAGATATTTGTGAGATATGTTTCCTCTTTGTTTGTTGAGTTTTATGACATATCTAGTTACTTTCTATATCTGATGGTGTGGAGATGGGAGTTTCTTTGAAACTCTGCGTACATAGATGTCGAGAGATTGGGTTTATGTTGGAGAGGTGTGATGGTTTTCGGACATGCATATAACCTAAGTGGGAGAGATAAAGTGATGGGTTTGGGTTTTGTATGGGGATTTGAGGTACAGGGTGTTATGTGAGGAGAGAGGTTGATTTGTTTTCTAGACTTAGTACTATGTGGATCATAGTCTAGACAGTGATATTTTTGGTAGAGTCTCATCTCAATATACACCTATTGGATGAGTGGAGACTGGTTAGGAGTAATGTTTTTTATGATGTTAATTTAGTTTTATTGGATGATGATCTTTTATTAATGTATGTTAATTTATTAGTCTTGTTTAATGACTTTTTTGAAAGATCTGTCTTGGAGATTTTGTGGTTACTATTGAGTGTAACAAGGATAGGTTTTGGTTATCTAAAAAGAAATATGGTCTTTGCTGGGTGATAAGGTTTAATAATTTCTCTAGATTGACTTAGATCTCGTTAACATATAGCGGTAGTGACTAGATTTCAGAGTGATTAGTGGTAAATATAGTATATGGAGCGTGTGTACTACTGATAGAACATACAGGCTGCGAAGAGGTATGTTTGAGTCACACGTGGTGAGAAGTAGACACATGAGTATAACAGTTGTATAATTATTGTTCTTGCATGAACTGTGACATTTACTACATTACTGTCTAGCATAGTAAGAAATAAATTATGATGTGTAACAGCTATACAATTAAGGTGCATCGGTACACATATACGTTATTATTAGTCTATATGTGATGTACAATCTGAGAGTCATTAAGGATTCTTAGACACACAGGAGATAGTCGAGAATCTTAATAGATGGGGATGCACACTAAGTGACAAATAAAAGGTGGAATGAGGGTCAGTTGACACATTGGTGAGAGACTGTGACATGCACACTGGGGAGGGGGAGGAACTGAATAGGGATGATTGGACAACAGAGGTACACATTCATAGGAGTGGATTTTTGAGAGAGTAGGATTCTTTCTTGGGTGGGTATCTTACATAGAAGTATAGAGAGGGGACACTTATTGAGCATTTGTAGTCTCATCTTAACAAGACACACTGGAAAAGTGTCTAGGTAGTAATAACTCACACACACAGATAGGTACATTTCATGTGTAGCACAATATTAACTTAGTTTGATTGGTACTTTGTCAGTATTGTACATAGTCACTTGGTGAGAGATATAATATGCAGATTAGAAACTGAGTTTTATGTGTTCATATCAATGATCTGTACACAGACAGTGGGGTGAATTGGGTGGGGTAAGTGAGTGGGGGGAGGGGAGAGTTAAGGTGAGGTGGGCTGTGCATAGGACATATATTTAGGAGTACAGAAGAAGCAATAAAATAGTATTGGATTTAGGGGTAACTTAGTCTCTTCTTACAGACATTAGAGTCGTTAAGGGGAGTGATCTTTCTCAGATGAACACACTCTAGAGTACACATAGTCACAGGGATTTTATCAGGAGTGGAAGAGTTATTGTGGACATGGAGACTAGAAACTCAATTGATATAGATGTGGGTATATACAATTTCTTACAAGTACCCAATGGACAGATGTGGCGTTATGAGTGTTTAAATTTTAAGACGTATATATGATCTATCTCTCGATATAACTGAGAATCAGAGATTTATAAGATATAGGAGAGTGGATACAGGAAGTGTCTTAGAGCTGGAGAGACCACAGATTAGAGAGATCTTTTTTGACGGGAGGAGTGATGATTTGTATGAGGGGTTAGTTGGTCTGATTGGAGGATGGATTGATTGGTGGGGTGAGGAGAGGGTATGAGTAGTGATAGTGGAAATGGTATGGTGGGGGGGGTGGGGGGGGGGAGGGAGGGTGGAGAGAGAGTATGGGGGGAGTATAGAGAGTTGGTGGAAAGGGGGTAATGTGAGATGGAGGTGACTGATGTGAAGTTTGTTAGATTTTGGAAGAACCTATATGTCACTCAACGATATCGACTAAATATAGATACTGTTTAGTGACGAAATTTAGACACACAGAACACACACACACAAAGTGAGATAAAGGTGAGAGATTCTTAAAATCATGACTATGTAGAATTGTGTATATAAATTAGTATAGTGATTGATGATTTCTAGTAGGTTTTGATCCCCAAACACGATGTAGTAGATTCCTTTTATTCACCAAGGAAAACCTAAAAGGATTATAAAACATGTGAAAGATATTGATATACTTTCCTAAGATATCTCCTAAGATATCTCTAAGATAACTATTATCGCTATTCTGTTACATAAACAGACTTAACTAGATAAGGCCAGTACTAACTATAGTACTGCCAGACTTAACTTAGTATTGGCAGACTTAACTATGTCTATAAGACTTAACTCTATAACTACCAGACTTAAGTATGTTACATAATCCTAACAATTCTCCCCATAACTTGAATTCACTTGTGATCTTTCAAGATTTCTATATGATTATCTTTACTCAATCAACAACAGAAAAAAAAACAACCGAGATAGACACAGAGGGACATGAGAGATGTGCGAAATAGAGGACAGAAGAGAAACATTACAAAAATAAAAGTCACACAACACATCAATTGAAAAGCTGAGTACACAAGCGTCTCTGACAGCGTACATGTTAGAGAGGCGGCGCGACAATCTAGTAATAGCTAATTATTAACGTAACCAGACTTAATCTGGTAGTTATCTGAGTCTTTTTTATCTGTCATATAGAGACATTAGTTCAACGTCTGCAGTACTAAGTTAATCTGGCAGTAACTATATGTTAGTACGAGGCCTTGTCTAGTTAATCTGTTATGTAACAAAATTGTTATAATAGTTATCTTAGATATATCTTAGGAGATATCTTAGGAAAGGATATGCATTATCCTTTCACATGTTTTATAAAGCCTTTTAGGGTTTCCTTGGTGTATAAAAGGAACTCTACTACATAGTGTTTGGGGATCAAAACCTAATAGAAATCAATAGCAATATACGAAGTTAGTTTCACATTCTTCTTAGTACTTGTGTTTAAGTATTCCGCATTAGCAACATAGTATTCATAGTCCATGTGTCTCTTCTTATAGTTGAGTTGGATTTATTCAAGTTAGCTATTGGCTTACAAAAGGCTAATCAGATCCAAGACTAAGGACCTACAGTAAAGGAATATTGATAGAACCTGTAAAGAAGAAAGATCAAATCTTGCTTGATGAAGAAACTGCTTTAAAACTACAAGCTGTATTTGATGAAGAAGAAATACTTGCAAAAGAGAAAGCTAAAAAAGTACAAGAAGCTAATATTGCCTTGATTAAAACATAGGATGATATACATGTAAAAGATGGATGTTGATCATCAATTGGCTAAAAGAATGCAAGCACAAGAACAAGAAGAGTTGTCTGTTGAAGAAAAGTCTACATTATTTCAACAACTCTTAGAGAAAAGAAGAAAGCATTTTGCAGCTAAAAGAGCCAGAAGAACAAGAAACAAACCACCAATAAAAGCTCACAGAAAAGATAATGTGTACTTACCTAAAGAACATGGAAGGATACAAGCTCAATGATTTGAAGTTGAAAGATTTTGATTCTATTCAAGAGATGTTTGACAGAGCATTCAAGAGGGTAAATACATTTGAAGACTTTAGAACAGAGTTGGTGAAGGGCAAAGAAAAGAGAGCAAGAACTGAGCTAGCACAAGAGATTACAAAGAAGGAAAAGGTGGAAGATGACAAAGAAACAACAGAGATTAAAAGGTTAATGGAAATCATTCTAGATGAAGAAAAAGTAGCAATTGATGCTATTCCTTTGGCTGTCAAGTCTTCAAGTAGTGTTGACTGGAAGATTCATAAAGAAGGAAGAAAAGGCTATTATCAAATAATAAGAGCTGATGGAAAGTCTCAAATGTACATGATCTTTAGTCTCAAAGTATTCTTTATGAATCTTCCAGTCAACAATACTTGGAGACTTAACAGTGAAATGAATAGCATCAATTGCTACTTCTTCTTCTTCATCTGGAATGATTTCCATTAACTTTTTAATCTCTGCTGTTTCTTTATCATCTTCCACCTTTTACTTCTTTGTAATCTCTTGTGCTAGCTTAGTTCCTGTTCTCTTCTTTGCATAGTCTACAACTCTTGTCTTAGAAGTCTTCAAATGTATTTACCCTCTTAAATGCTCTGTCAAACATCTTTGGAATATAATCAAACTCTTTCAACTTCAAATCATTGAGCTTGTATCCTCCATGTGTCCTTTAGGGTAAGTACACATTATTTTTTCTCTGTTGAGCTTATGTGTGTTTGTTTCTTTTTTCTCTTCTGGTCTTTTTAACTGCAAAAAATGCTTTTCCTCTTTTCTCTAAGATTGTGTGAAATAATGTAGCCATTTTTCTTCAACAGACACTCTTCTTGTTCTTGTGCTGCATCTTTCATCAGCCAATTGATGATCAACATCATCTTTCTTGTATATCATCCCATGTTTCCATCTAAGGCAATAATGCTTCTTGTAACCTTTTCAACTTCTCTCTTGCAAGTCCTTTCTTCTTCATACAAATTCAACTTGTAGTTGACAAGAGCAGTTTCATTCCATCAAGTAAGATTTGATCTTTCTTCTTCACAAGTTCTATCAATATTCCTTTACCTTTGTCTTGTGTTTGTTGTAAAGGCATTTGTGAAGATATCTTTGTTGTAGATTCACCCAACTCTTGTATAACAATCCCTTTATTCTTGGGCTTTGTACTTTTCATTTCTTCAAGTGCTTGAGCCAAAGTAATATCATCAACAATACTAATTATAGCAGTAGTTGTTGTAGCAGCACTAACAGTTGTTGCCGCACTAGCAGTACTAACTTTATCACCAGCAGCACTAACCTGAGCAGCATCAATAATTAGCTTAGCAGTGTTAATAACTTCAACTACTTCTTCAGCAACTTCCTCACCAGCAGAAGCATTCATATCATGAACACTAACCAGGGTAATTTCTTCATCTGCATCAATAGCATTAATCCTCTCCTGTTTAGATGCATCCTCACCCAAACTTTCTTCATCATCAGAGGATTCTACCCTTGCAGTCAAACCAACTTTGTATAATCTCTTCAGCTTATGAGTTCTTGACCTATTTTTCTTTTCAAGCTTCTTGACCCTCCTTTTCAAACTAGCAATCTCATTATGTTAAGAGGTCTTTGTCTTCTCCAAATCAAGAACCCTGTTTTGTAAAGTAGTACATAGTGCCATCAATTCATCAAGTTTAAGTCTATCCTTATCACTTCGAAGTGTGTTACCTCTTACGAGCAGTGAATCATTGGAATGTTTAGATACATTCTCAAACCTAGTTTGAGCAATAGTATCCCTCATGGTTTCTTGGCACCCGGGACCACCACCTGAAGTAGTTCCTAGGGAACTAGATTCATTAGGTGTTGCCTTGGATCGAGTCTTAGTTATGTTACCACTATCCTGCTCTGCTTCTAAGCTAGAAGCAGTAGTGGCAACCCTCACCAAACTGTCACCCAACTCCTTATGGACAGCGTCATCTACAATATTGTCACTAGGATCACTAGACTGAGATATATAAGTGTCTTTTCTTTTAGGCTTCTTAGGTTTTTGTGTCTTTTAAGGTTGAGGAGATGGTTGAATAAAAATGGGTGTGTGATGAGGATCAGTTGGATTTGCTAAATGTTCACCCATTTGTGATTGGTTTTGTACCACCATTGTTGGAAATAAAGGTGTTATGGAAGTATTTATGGAAAATACCCTCAACAGCATTAACTTTCACCCAACAGTAGTAACCCAGCAGTAGTAAGTTATGCTTAGCAGCATTAACTTTGAGTCACCAGCATTAACTCCAATTCCATTCTAAACAGCTTACCATCATTAATTTAACACTTTTCTTCACTTTTCCTGCAAAATGTTAGTCCAAAAACCAAGAAAACATAAACCATAGCAATTTTTATATTTATCACAATATTAATTATACCTAGCTGTATTAAGTATAACTAACAGTAGAAACTCAACAGTATGAAGTATAACCAGCAGTATTAATTATACTTAACAACATAAACTTTTAATGACATGAATAACAGTACTAATTCATACAAAACTCTAACAAAATCAAAAGAAGATAAAAGACTTTAAAGATTTTAGCATTCAATACTAAGCAATCAAATATTGAAATCTCCTTACATCAAAAGCTTTTTGTAAGCAAATCTGCACATTCTTATCAGTAAGAATTTTTGAAACATTTGATCAATTCTCTTCATTACAATCTCTAATAAAATGATGTCTGATCTCTATATGCTTTGTTTTTGAATGAAAAACAAGATATTTTAATTATGCAAATAGTATTGTTATTATCAATAAAGATCTTGGTAAGCATTAAATTATACCCATAATCAAGTAGTTTGATTTCTAAATCCAACTCACCTTGTGCACAAAGCAACTTAAAGCAGCCACATATTTCGGGGTTCTGTATGGATTTGCATCCACAGTCTGTTTCTATGCCACTGTTTAACCCCCCATTTTTACTTATAAGCCGTCCGGAAGCTAATCTGGGGTATTACTTCATGGATACAACAATCATAATCATAGAAAACGACTCAAAAGAGACATTGTTGGAAAAATTTAGTTATCATTTATCATATTCAAAGATTTTTACAAAATGCAGGTCCCAAAATCTAAAACATCATTTTGAAAATAACAATTACAGTCCATCTTCAGGAGTCCATGCGACTCCATGCCAGCAACTTGCACAATACACTGAGAAAAACAGCTAAAAGTCTACACAATGGGTAGAGTGAATATTCATCAGTTGATATAAACATTTGAATACAAGTTAATATTAAATAATTGTATAAACATAATTATTATGAAAATGATATTGTTATGATCTTGGGTCAGGTTATTATATACCCGTTATTAGTAATAATCACAATGAATCATAGTAATAATGTATTATCCCATTATTGTCTTGTTTGGTCTGATTGGTCTTGTTCTTATGTCCATCAACCACGATTACATATCAAAGTCAATTTAACGACTTGAAGAGCTCATAATATCAACATATTAACATCCAAAGTCAATTTAATGACTCGAAGTCAAATTTAACGACTTGTAGGATTTATTACTCTAACATTAATATCCAAAGTCAATTTAACGACTCGAAGTCAAATTTAATGACTTGTAGGATTTATGAAACTAACAGATTAATATCCAAAGTCAATTTAACGACTTGAAGTCAAATTTAACGACTTGTAGGATTTATAACTTAGACATTGATTGTAATGATACATCAGATTAGCATATAGTCTGGTAAAACACTTGTATCCATACTTTATAGCATGTATCCCCCTCACAGGTTTATGAAATAATTAGAGAGATTAAAAGTAAGGCTATGAACTCACTAAGTAATTAAAAAGTAATCACATTGTTATAAGATAAAAGAGTATGTAAAAGAGTTTGTAACGAGCATGTATCCCCCTCGCGGGTTTATAAAACATGTAAATGAGTAAAAGCGAGGCTATGAATCTCACCTGATAGGTAGATGTAATAATTATTCTGAAATGAAAGCTGACGACCTTATCACAATCTTAACCGGGGATGGTTGATATAGTAAAATGATAGTAAACAGCCACGTCCCACAACCTGAGTAAATATGTTAAGTCTTAAAAGATTGTACTCTAGAAATTAGTTTTAAGAGTTATGAGTCGATTGAAGAGTTGGAATTTTCTTGTATACACTGTTTCGGGCCATCATAATTCAGAATCATTCAGTTAAACGTTTTAGGAGCTTAGGGCACTTTAAATTCTAAACCCAACAACTCAGTCAGAAAACGTAAATACCAAGATGAAACTCCTTCATATGAAGACTCCCTAGTATTTTTGAAGACATATAATCGTTTTTAAAAAGCGTTTTAATCCATAACTGGAAAATGTTAATCCACGAGAAGCGTTAATTAAAGTTATGTCTTGTAAGGTTTTAAACATGATTTTACACTTTTTCAAAATGTTACATTTTAGACCCTGGGGTTTGGAAAATTGCAATTAGGCCCTTGGAGTTTGCATTTTTACGACTTTGGTCTTTCAACTTTTAAAGCATAGCCAAAGTAAACCTGTACTTTGAAAGTGACATAATATACCCTATAGTTATAACTTTGATAAAATTGACTAATTCAGCCCTTCTAGTTATTAATATCATAAAAGTTACGATATAATACCCTTGCATGGATTATAATTACAAAACATGTCCCAAATTACCGATGCAAAGCTTAGTTTAACATTACAATAGACATTTATAAGTTATAATAAACTAAAATATGAAGTTTTAACGCAACACAAGTTTAAAATAACGATTCGTTAAGCTAGGAAGCAAAACGGGTCAAATTAGGGTTTCAAAACGTAAACGCGTAGGTTTTAAGTTCAAATCTTCATTATCAATAAATGGATATTTTTAACATTATATAATAATGCTAGATAGATAATAATGAATATTTAAAAACCCTTATAACATTTAGTTTTTTTGATTTAATGTGATTTTATTTTTGTTTTAAGAAAAACGCAAATTATGGATACCGAGTGTAACGGTTTTGGATCAAAAAGGAAAATGAGCATGATTGAGATAATGAAACTATAACAAAGAGTATATTTTAGATCATATGAACATTATAAGGGTGTAAGTAGCTAGAATTAGAACATTTCAAACCTGGGTTTGACTTCAATGATCAAAAATGGGGAAATGTCATTACGGTAGTATTTCCACTCGTCAACGCCTAGTATCGTTCCCGATGGGGCCTTCAATCTTAGGGCTTCACTATTGAATGTCTTTTATGATCCTAGGATCATATGGGAGCAAAGGATTGCTGCCCTTAGGGTTTGAGAAAGAAGAGATGTGGTGCGAGTTGTAATGAACAACCAAGGACCCTATTTATACTAAAATGGAGGCATGGAGAACTAAAAGCTTCATGATCTTTCTTGACGTATGGAGAAAGCTAGGGGGTGATTGAGTTGAAGCTCATGAAGAGTCCTTAGGTCTAGAGGTTGGATAGGATTGCAAGGTGGAAGGTTTTTAGGGGTGTTTGGGTGTCACGGCTAGAGAATGGCCAACAAGGAGGTGATGTGGCTTTCTTGGTGACCAAGGGAGGCAAGATATTTATGCTAGCAGGTGTGTAAGCTGCTTAGGATTGCATGTGCATAAGTTATTTGCAAGATAAAGTTTTTAAAATGGGTAAGAATTGCAAAAAGGGGGTCGCGGGTTGGTTTTTGGGGTTTTATGGTTCGAACTCAAGTTTTTGGCTTATATTTCGTGAGAATTGATTAAGGAATGATTGAATTATGATCTCAAGGTTTGTATTAAGGCTTATCATCAGAAATTAGCAAGTGGTTTGGTTTAAAACGGGTCGAAATTGAAAGAATAAGCCACGGATTTGAATTAGGGCATGTAATGGACTTTTAGGGTTTCCAGGTTTTCTAATTCAAGTATATTGTCAAAGAAATGATAGATACTGATGGTTAATGATTTTAAACTCATATTATGAGTTTACAATAGCTCATGGTTGCTTATTTGAGGTTGAATGGGTTAAAAACGAGAAAACGGGTTAAGTGAGCATTTAGGGCTCATTTAGGGTTTCTGGATCGATTCTTGTATAAACGAAGTAGGATTATGAAATAATGATGGAAAAGGATATTTCATGTTTGTTAATAATAAGTTATTACAACTATTTGAGTATGATTGAGGTTTAAACGGATAAAAATTCGATAAACGTGTCATGGTTTTTAGGAATTAGCTCGGTTTTAGGGTTTAGGGTTTTGAATTAGGGTTTTAAGAGTAAAAATGTGTATGAAAGTTATAATAGAATAATAAGGGTTTTAAGTACTATGATGTTGCACGACACTAATTCACATAAAGAAAAAGAAGTTGTAGATAACACATATACTGTTGAGTTGAATGATACTTTAAATTTAAAGTTCCAGAATTTTCTTAAGAAGATACGATAACGTTAAAGAAAATAATTATAGATCAGACAGAAGTTGATATAGTCTATTCACAAAATTCTGCAGGTACCTCCAAGGTCTGTTTACTCTTCAGTTGTTCATACTACTGAAAGAGTACAATCGTGTTCCATGAGCAAATCTGGGGATAAAACAAACAAGTCTAACGCCAACATTCTTGGTGGGTGTGCTTCTTTTGTAGAGCTATTGCAGATGCAAGGACCTGCAATGGTGTTAGAAACTCATAGTCAACGATAAGCAGAAGAAAGTGTGGTCCGTTCGTTTTATTACTTATTCTTTATCTCTTGCAAAAACCAAACAAATGCTTATATTTAGATAATGTTTGTGTGAATGGTGCAGTTATGTAACCTATTCTTTTTATAGTATCGTTTTTCTTTTACCCGCTTATACAGTTATACTCAAATCTTGCCTTTTTGTCAATTTGAATCTGACAAACACCCGCTGCGAAGCGCATGATTAAAAATCTTGTTTTAAACAATAAACTAAGAATTTTACTTACAAACTAATATAAATTAATTTCTAAAATCTCGACAAGAGGACAAAATAATAAAATATTACTATTTTAATACCTGACTAAAAGACGAAAAACATAATTTTTATGTAAAACTTCTAACATCCATTTTGGTGAAACAAAAATATTATGGTGCCTATATTAACGATTTTTTATCAAGCTAACGTAGGGTAACGGGTTAAATTTCTAAAGCATGCCCAAATTCTATTTATTTTACTTTATTTCATTTTTATTTTATTCTATTAGCCTTAAATCCTAATTCTTCACTCTTATTTCTTAAATTCTAATTTATCTTAATCCTTAGTTTTACAACTCTTAAATCATCTATTTATATTACTATTTTGTTTCTTAATTCCTAATCTATCTAGATCCTTAGTTCTATGATTCTTAAATCCTCTGTTATTATTACTATATGTGTTTCTTAAATTCTAATATTATCTAAATTGTGTGATTCTCAATTTCCTAATTTCTTCTTTTCTTCTATTCTTGATTTCTTAACACTCATTTCGTGTGCGTCTCCGTATTTATCTCATAAATCTCATAATTTCTTCCTTGGCCAGTTCTCGTCCGATCTACTATTAAATACTTAACATTCTATTTCGTTGTGTAATTCCAATTCTAATTCTATTCTTGAGTAATACTTATATCGAACTTTAACCTAGTTCAACGAGTCAAAATACTTAATAAAATCTTTTTAACAACTACACAAACATTTTTACAAACTTTAATGCAGATGCTTGTACAATGGGTTGTTTTCGTAAAATATATTACTAAGTAAAACTTATTAAATAGGTCGTGGCCGGGTACCGTTGCGCGTATAGCTAGAGATCATCTACTTTTATCTACCATTATTTTATTTGAGGTGAGTTCTCATAGCCCCACTTTTCAAACTCTTTTCCATTGGGGGAAAATGATACTCAAAATCTATTTTAACTACTTTTACTACTGTGTAAAATCTCTTATTTCTTTTTGAACAATGCTATGTGCCTATGATTGTGTGTATGAATGCTATGTGAACACTATATGAATGCTATGCGAACACTATGAGATCAATCTATGCAAAGTTCCAATGTGAATTAATGCTACATACTATTTAGCCGACTATGTAGCTCCAGCTGGTAAGCGATAGGTTCAGAGGACTATAAGCGCGGGGATATTCTATTGAGTTGGTGATTTGGGGTGGGATACCCTGGTATGATATGTTGATGTGTTAATGATTTAAATACTGTTATATGCATTCTGCTTTCATATTGCATAACTGTCCACTCTTATATTCTAGCACAACAAATAGGTTTACTTCTAAACCTACAAGCTCACCAACGTAACCCTTTCGAGTATCATTTTCAGGTGATCAGAATTTTTGATTGGAAGTAAAGGAGTACAAGATTTTACAATGACTAAGCTACTTTTCCAAAGACACACATGTATTTCATATTTAAAACTGTATTCGATGTAACTTTGTAAATCAAATTCTCGGTATTAAATTATGGTGTAATCTTATATATTGTGAAATGCAAATCATTTTGTCACATCCCGTGTTTCCGCTTCTAGTAGGGTGTGACAGATTGGTATCAGAGTCAAGGTTATAGAGAATGCCCGTTTTTCTAAAAGAAAACATCAACTATAACTAACTAAAGTTTTCGTAAAAACCTCGAACATGATGAAAGTCGACTAGCCCGAGCATTTCATAAGTTATTCCTAAACTATGCATAGTCTGATCAACTATTCCTAATTTGGGAAGGATAGTGAAATGATAGGGGTAGTCTCCTCAAGTTATGTTAGAGGGGGGATATAGAATTCTAAGATCATCTGGAAAATGCCTTGACCATGAACGTACATATTATATATGTACCTTCATATTACACTCTTACATATGGTTCACCATGACTGCTAATGCGTGAATCATTATTGATTGTCCTTTGACTTGTATGATCACCTTAGTGGCATTAATTGTCGCCTTAAATGCTTGCCCTATCCCTATTTCCTGGTCATCATTGCCCATGCTTACATTTCATGTTTGCTTGGCGCGTCTATCATATTACTATAAGTATTTGAGTTCTAATTTTCTATTGAGTACTATATGTAAGCAATCTATGATGATAATTTTGATTAATCTATTTTATAAGATTACTTATACACCTACCGTGTTATCACAGGTCATGTCTTCCCCATCAGCCCACCCACTGTTCCAGAGACTATCACAGCTACTGACAAAGCCAGAGACTCCCTAGTGATCACTCCTTTACATGATGACCCTTATATGCTAGTTAGGCAGGCTTACACACCCATTGCTACGGACATTGAGTCTGAACCTTTTGAGGATCCCATTGAGACGGAGGAGACCCAGCCACTATCCCATAGGCCAGTACCATTATCACCTGACTACACTCTAGTTTCCCCAGACTACACACTTGATACTCCACACTCAAATGAGGATTCAGAGTCCATAAAGGCATCTGAGACTAAGATTGCTTCACCATTAGGTTCCACTTCACCTCTATCCCCTGATCATATACTTACTCAGACATCACCCACCTCTACACCTCTCCAAGCTTTCTATTACTGCAGTATTGCACGTATGGTCGTGCGTACTCAGCCCACCCTGTCACCTAACATCTCAGCCAGGGTGACTGAGGCGATGGCCCTATCACCATCATCATTCTATAAGAGGTACATATCCTCTTACGAGACCCCTTCTTCATCAGCTTCACCAGCATCTTCTCTGACCCTTCCTATACAGAAGAGGTATTGGGGTACTTCTGAGCTGATATTATACACTAAGACCGAGGGATATGAATCTAGAGGCTGAGCCAGCATCTTCTCTGACCCTTCCTATACAGAAGAGGTATTGGGGTACTTCTGAGCTGATATTATACACTAAGACCGAGTGAGATTAGTCGGAGGCTGAGGGCATTGGCTCAGAGAGTGAAGAGTTAGAGGATACGGGACGGCTAGACGTCGTGTCCTAAAGTTAGCAGAGGGCCCTACGCCTAATACGTTTGAGGTAGGACAGAGTTCTAGGAATGTATCAGACTGGCAGACGGCAGACGAGATTACCACAACTAGGTTACCCGTCTGTGCCACATGGGAGGACCTAGTGGACGTTACAGTTTACACAGATATTAAGAGCGTCATGCCTCTAGTCCGTGCACTAATTCAGACTCTAACATCACCTGAGTGGTCATCCGGTTCCTTACCTGTTTCACCAGCATCTTTGATTGTACCATCACCCGCAGCTTCACCAGAGACCACCCCATCAACCACCATAGCAGTAGAGGAGGATGAGTTCTTAGAGGCAGAAGCGCAACTTGAGCTTAATGGGAGTATACTTTATGACCACACCTAGCGTTTAGATGCATTACCACCTACCCGCTTTGATGGGTATGGTAGGGACTTTACCTGGTTGTTTGCGAGGTCAGAGGCAGTTCGTGATGAGATTCACTCGCAACGTTTCAGGCTTTGGAGCCTAGAACGAGCGCAGGAGCAGGCCACCATCATTTTTGGTGCCTTATGGTGACCAGTTTTGGCCCTCGAGGTCTTGGCAGGACAAACCGACGCCTAGAGAACAACTCTGTCGCATGCTAGGTATGAAGATCAGAGGGAGATACTTGCATTGAGGATGCAGTACACTGCAGATCAGCGTGAGATGCAGGGACTAAGAGAGCGAGTAGCCACACTAGAGCGAAGGATGGACCGCGTAGAGAGGTAGGATAGACTTGCATAGTTGGATTGATGTAATTCAATAAATTGAGTAGCTTCAGTTAGTGGTAGGTCTGAACTGAGTAGCTTCAGTAAACTATAGACTCACTTTGAAGTCGTAGTTCTTTTCTCTAGTGGTAGGAAATTTTGTATGAAACCTAGGAATCAAAAGTCCTTAGTGGTTATCTTACATGAGTTGTTGCAATTTCGGCTGTGTACCCACCTATCTCTACTTTTTTATGATATAACTTACCACTTATTTCCGATAAGGTTTGCCATTCCAATCAACCCCTACACTCATTTCATCTCACCTACTCACGAAACCCCTACACTCATTTCATTGCAATCCTTTTATTTTTACGACCATTTAAAAACGAACCGACTTGCGTAAGTAGCTTTGTAGAAGACATTTGGAGGTTAATAACCAAAGAGAGAGGAGAACATGAGAAGACCCCATTGAGGACCTCTTAGAACCCAGTAAAGACCCGATATAGAACGATAAAACTTGGGTAGGATTTCTTAGCAGATTCTGACTTTAAGCACCAACACTACCTTCGAATAGCGAACGACCCACCCGTATACGAAAGACGAGGAGCTAGACATCGTCTTACGAAGAAAACAAGTAGATTCGACCATACAAGGCCAACCATAGACCAAAACATTTTTATTCATATATAACAAAACTACGAGTCTTATTAACGTAACAAAAAGTTTCGGTGTGATTAAATTAAACTTACTTTATCGTAGAGAGTGGCACGTTCACGTGATACTCGTGTGTAAAAAAATTTCAAGAAAAAAGGAAAAAGGAAATTTGACATAAATATTTCCGTTACTTCCCCTTAAAAACCAAAATTCTAAATTTTCCATTTATTAAATCCGGGCAGTTTGTGTGATTACCCATTTCCTCTAAGTCTAATTTAACCGACTAGACTCTAGTGAGCAAGACCCGTAGGAATTACCACTAGATTTCTTGAGGCAACACATGGATATGACGCAAACCGTATCACGATCAAATACCTAATTCGGAAGAGACCAACGATGTGAAACATCGGATAACCTACAACGACTCATTGATAGAGAAATCGTTAACTCTGGAAAATATCCAAGTCAACGACCGAACTAGGACCATGCTCAGAAAGACTAGTAGGAACTAGACATCGTACCAAGTGCCTTTACCTTCCACCTTTCATCACGCCGTTCGGTAATTCAAACTGAATTTCAGGACGAAATTATTTTAAGGGGGTAAGACTGTGATAACCAGAGATTTTTCCTAGGTTATAGTATCCCTAAAATACTATGACTATATATCTACATCTTTCTATTCATTCAATTCCTACAAGAAAACTCACAGTTGACTTTTGTTGACTTATTTTATGCTAAACAGTTACGGTTTAACCGTCTGTCAAATATCAAATATTATTATGAACTACTCACTTTTGAGTTAAGTTTCTATTCTCTAAACGACTATGTTTGCATATAATCACTTGTCGGAAAACCTTCCCCCGCACAACGAAAAACTGCACACAACGCGTACCGACACGACAAGCAGTCAAAACTCTTCTAAAAATCTCAAATAAGTAAAATAAAATTATTTTAGTTGTTAATTTATGATTTGATAAAAACATTTTCATAAAACGCGAGAATTTTGAGTAACGCTTAGAATTAACGGGAAACGGAGAAACAACAAAAGTCCGCACTAAATGTAGAACAATTTATCTATAAAACATATAGTGTGAATATTCAAAGATTAAGTAAACACAAATTTACATTCGATAAAAATACAAGAAACTTTCGGGTCACGTTTTAAATCACGAACTATGAGCGATAAGCAACCCGACAAGAGACAAAACAACTAGGATTCCCCGTAGGATCCTAAAACCAAACGCAACCATTAGGAGACAACATGGCTAGTTTTTAGCTACCATGCCTTTTCCTCCCTTTTGGCTTATATGGATTCAAAACACACACATATTTATGCACCTAAATCAAACTAGAAAATTTCTCTCTTTTCTCTCCTCCTTGGTCACGTCTGAATACATACACCACCATAGATCCATAAATTTTCAATCCTCCAACAAGAACAAGGTATCAAGATCATAAGGGTTAATATTCTAATAGTCAGGGTATATTAAAAACAACGTTTGGGTTGTTATTCAAGACCAAATCCTCATTCAAAACCCTCTTTTTGGAAGTCTTCAAAAATCTATAACATTTTTACTTTTAATATCCTAATAATGATTTAAACATAGATGTGCAATGCGTTTGTAAATTTTTGTAACTTGAAAACTATGAAAAACCCCATAAAGGGTGTGTTTGGTCCGAAATAGACACAAGGGGAAGAAGAAAAAAAGTGTCACTTTTATAAAATGGTCCAAATGATAAAATAACATTCAAGGTCCAAAAGTGCTTATTTTGGTTTTAGGCTTATTTATAAGCTCTCCGCGAGCTTATTTGTGTTTCGTAGGCTTATTTGGGTCTCGGCGCAATAAGCAAACCCAGAAGGGTTTTGTCATTTTGCTTATCCTATATTCGGCTTATTCTAAAAGCTTATTATATAGCTTATGCTACTTCTTATTTGACTTCGAGCTTATTTGGAATTGCTTATTTTCATTTGTGGGCTTTGGCTTGGTTTCGGCCCAACAACCGAACTTAAAAAGGGTTATGGTTCGTTATTTCGAGTCCAATGGGCTTAGCTATGGTCTCGGCCCATCCAAAATGGATGTGGCTTATTTCGTGTTTTCTTATTCTTATCTTGGCTTATTTTGTGTACTCACTTAGCAGCTTATCTTGTAACATATTTGAATTCGAGCTTATTAAAGCTCTTGGGCTTATATTTATTTGATTTTGGGCTTATCAAAGGCTCGGTACAATAAGGAAATAAGCCACGACTTATTTTCCTTATTGGCCACAACTTATTATTTTTAAGTTCTTATTTTCCTAGCTTATTACTAACTTATTTGAAAACTAAAAAGGCATTCGAACCTATATGCTTATTTCTAGCTTATTTACAATACTTTTGAGCTTATTGGGCTCACGACCCAATAAGGGAATAAGTCATGGCTTATTTCCTTGGCTTATTACTTTCGGCTTATATTTTCTATTCATATTTCTAGCTTATTCTTATATCGAAATACTTATTTGGTAAATCCATTGCTTATTGGGGATACTATCGGGCTTATTCTATTTTTAGAGTGCTTAATGGACTTGTGTGCAACTATCAGCCCAACAAGGTCCAATAAATTCTCGGTTTAATTACGACTTATTACTCTAGTCTATTATGGCATATAAATAGCTTATTAGCTTACTCTATTACTTATCGATCTTTTTTTGGACTTGATAATCTCTAAAATACTCGTATGAGCTTATTGGGCCGAGGAGTCCAATAAGGATTTACTAACACTTATTTTCATACAATTGAACTAACATAGAAACTCCTAATGGGCCATAAGGCCCAATAACAAATAAATTACTTATTAAACATAATGGACTATAGTTTGACAAATGAGTTAACTAGTGGACTTAAATTTTGGGTGAACTTGGATAAGATATACTAAATGATTATTTTCGGACAAATATTGGGCTTTTGAGCCAACAAGTGAGAACTAGTAAACATAAATGCTTAAGGCAAATTTTGATCAACTTATGCTCTTACAAACTTAAAACGATTAAAAATGGTCTTTTGAAAGATGTGTTTTGACGAAACGTTGCGTAAACGTAGATTTTGGCATTTTGCCGAAAAATTAACGAAATTAGAAAATGTGGTTGAAAATAAGGTTTGAGAACCTGGGTAAACTTTTACAAACAAACGGGTCATGCCGAAATGTTATAAAATATCATATACTTAGAAAATATCTTTAAAAGCTCATTTTCATACAAGTTCGACAAAAGGACAAAACCCCTAAATTATTAAATATTTATTAATATTTAATAAATGTTCGTGTTAAATTATAAATATATTAAATTTGTTGTACTCTTACCCTACTCAAATAATGAACAATATCTCTCTTTTATTACTTTTTTAATCGTGATCTACAGTAGAAGAATACTAAAATATTAGGGTTATTATTATTTTAATCTTTATCTACAGTAGAAAACCACTAAAATATTAGGATAACCTCAACCAACACGTGTCTTGCCTCCGTGTCTTACCAAAACACCATCACTCATTCATGTCTTCTCTCATAAGCATCTCATAATCCAAACACCGACTACCCATTTTGACACAAAAAAAATAATCTAGCCAAATTTTTAGAAGCAAATCCACCCATTAAACCTCTTCTATGAATCCACAACAAACTATCAAGATGAACAAATTTTTAGCTCCTAATGATCCGGCTACACAAGGTCCCGTTTTTTAGTTCATGTTTTGGGATGTGGTTATGATATGTTTATGCTTTATGATGTGGTTATATCACTCTTTATCTAATTTATTTTATAATCAGTAGGTTAACAAAACGAAATCCAGCAAAATGGGTCATCAAGAATGATTCATCCGAAGGTATAATTTTTTCCTTATTTTAATTGTATTGATGTTTTTATCTGTAAAAGGGGTGTTTTTTTAATTGATTTCTGACTTTTTTATTATATTTTTTATATGAGTTTTGATTGTATTCAAATGGGTTTTAAAAAATCTGCCTATTGCGTTTTGAAACAGTTTTTATGAGTATGGAGAATGCGAGATGGAGAAGAAGATGAAGATAAGAAGAATAATGAGATTAATTACAACATGCTTAAGGTATATAAAAATTATTGCTTTTTTAGCTATTTTTAGTGAGATTGTGAAATTTCCATTACAAACAAAATTAATGTGTTTTGGTGTTTAGAGGGTGTTTAGATTAACTTATATTTTGGGATGTTTAACTTATTTTTGGTTTTACCACACAAGCGCAAAAAATGTGCTTATGTAACAGCTTATCTAAATATATGGTAGTATGAATATACGGGACACTTAAAATTGCAACTAATAGAAGATTGGTTATTGTGTTTGTGTGCTGAGTTTGCTAACAAGAAAATGGAGATGAAGATGATGCAAGCTGGAGCTATAAGCGGTCCGATTAATAGAGGTGTTGTTGTGAATATGCACCCCATGAGGCTCCGGGAAATACTGTCCGTGATCTTAAAGTACAGAACGAAGGGCTTGCAGAGTATTAGACACCTACAGTTGAATTTACTTTTTCCTCCGATGAGTTATGTGTTATTTGTTTTTTTTGCAGATATGTCATTTGCCTTAAAATTGATTATAGACTTAATTGGATTTTCATATTAAGTGTTAGCTCCCTATTAATTGATGTGCATGTAGTTGTATAATAGTATTATCGTACCAAATAAGTACACACATCTTTGTTGAGTCTGAAAGAACTCCTTAGATCGTTTAAGCTCAGATTTTTTAGATCTTTATATCTAGGATTAACAATAACAAAGATTGATAACATGCAGCGGAATATAAATCAGAACATCAATGTTATTGAACAAGGTTTTATTATTAATACTCCAAGCCCCAATATTATTTGATCAAGATAATACGGTTACCACCTGTAACAGGGATCAACGATCCTTGAGGCTACACTATCTATTAACTAACTATTTAACTACTATAAGTCTACACACGTTTTTCTGTGTCTAGACTCTCATTGGAAGCACACTATGATACACACACGTTTCTGGATACTAAAACTATGTGTCTATGATCTCTTTATATAGAGTGATCATGACTTACAAAGGAAGTTAACATAAAGATATAAACAAGTAAATCTTTTAAACATTAAGAATTATCTCTGTTATCTTTATCTTCTTAAGGAGATCTTCCAAAATCTTCATCTTTTGATATCTTTGACCAAATCTTTCATAATTCTCCACCAGCTTGTAGAATTCTTTAATGACGATTCTGATCCTTTTGTTTCATTCTTTTGTTCTTTTGTCTCATCAAATCAATAATTCCCAACAATCTTCCCCTATTTGATGATGACAAAACAAACAATGTTCTTGCACGAACTTCATTATAAAGCCTTGAATCAAAGCTTCCCCTGAAGTTGAGATCATAGATCTCCCTGAATGAAACAAAACTCCCCCTTAAGTAAATTTCCTTTGTACCATGCCACACCAAGGATCTATAAGTTGTCAATTATACCTGTGAACATCTTCTTCCCCTTTTTGTCATAATCCAATAGGGGACATATGGATATAAGCAACTTTGATCTTGACCACTACAAACCAATATCACACTTCTAATCCAAGCCTTCTAACTCCTTAAATTACCCACCATTAAGCACAATAAGAAAAATGAACTTGAGTAGTAGAAACTCATACTAGCAGTAGTAATAATTACTAGCAGTAGTAAAAACCTTCACCTCAATAATGCATGTAAATGGTTAAACATTTTAACAATAAGCTTCCCTTGAAACCTATATGTTAACCACTTCTTGAATCTTCAATTCTGTAGGCTTTTTGTAATGATTACTGATGAAGAAAACTAAGTATTATAAACTTGATGCTGAAGTAGAATAACCCAAACTTATGTCTTATATCTTGTATTATCTACGTGACGTCAAACTTATAAATAAATCTGTGAAATATAAGTAGATCGCAACCTCTTGACAAAAATCCTCATCTTCTATGAGACACATACCAAGTGATAGCAAATGTGAGCTTTGAGCACCATAAGAAAAATCACACACCTTTGCTAGATTTTGACAAGTCTTCGTCACAACATTGAAAAAATAAACAAGTTACCTCCAAATGTTGTAAGCCATTTGAGATATGATAAAACACGTACCTAAGTAATCCCACTTCACCGTTAAATAAGTGATAAACAATCCTTTCTGTAATCAATTATTTCAAATAATCCCAAAAATAATAGCCTTTTATCCATTTGAATGAATCTAAATCCGTTAGCTTCCCCTTAAACCAATGTAGCAACCAATAGTAGTAACTCTATCTATTGGCAGTATTAAGTATATGAGTAGCACTAACCTTGGTTTAAGTTCAACAGTAGTAACTACTAACATTTACCTTAGCAGCAGAAACTTAATACTGGCAGCATTAAAAATATACTAGCAGCATTAATCATACTAGCAGCACTAAGTATAAACTGGCAGCGTTAACCTTTAGTGATAGCATCATTAACATGATCTGGCAGCACTAATCTTCCTTTGGCAGTATTAATGTCTCCTGGCAGCACTATCTTACATAAGCAGCACTAATAATCATAAGCAGCAACACTAACCTTAAAAGATAAGGCTAGCAGTATTAACTGCCATTGGCAGTATAAACATAACTAGCAACATTAACATTTATACATCTAATTATTAGCTTATATGTCTGTTGCTTCTTTGTACCTTCAATCATATTTATACTTGCTGCTTCTTCTCTTGTTCATAGCATCGACTGCTTGTTGTGTCAAACAAAAGGCAACACACTTTGTGTATTCTTGGCAGTAGAAACATCAACACGAGCAATACTAACTTGTAACCACTGTTTAAGGATACCTTTTTTTAAGTATCCAGACAACGTTTTTTGGTGTCACAAAGCTGTCACGAATCTGTCACAAATTAGCATTCTTGATTCGTTGACGGTATACACTTATATAGCAACCCTAATGCAGATTCTAACCGAATGCCCTTGACCAAGGCAAAAGGTCAAATTCCACAAAAGGATAAAATACACAAGAAAGAATCAATTATAAAAAGATTCCGGAAGAGATATTCCCGGGTCGTATGTCCCAACGAGGCTGCAATTGAAAGTAATCCTGGTTTGATGAGAAATTGAATGATGGAGAATATATGATATGATGGAAACACTGATATAGTTACAACTAAAATTAATTAAATAAAACCTAATTTAATCTACGGGAAACAGATATAGGAAATGGGGATCTTAAAAACTACGGGAAACAAAATTAGTTAATATGGATAGAACTTAAACTACGGGAAGCATAATTAATTATTGGGAAATCCTAAAATTAAATCTAAATTAAATACGGGGAACAGAATCAGGTATCGGGAAACCTAAATACTAAAAATTAAGAAAATAAATGCTAAATTAAATTAAAAATCAAAATTAAATTCTAATTAACTTAATTTGAAAAATAAAAAAAACTAGAATAAAAACGGAGGTCGTTTGAATGCTAAACGAAAAGAAACGGTAAAACGCACCCGGTAAAACGGGTCTAAGACTGAAATTTAAGAAAAATTAAGCCTACACTAAATTTTATATTTTTCCTAGACACTAAATGACAAAAGAAAATTTTGTAAAAAAGAAAAATATTTTTTTATTAATTTTTGGATTTTTTATGAATTTATAAAGATTATTAACTAATTAAAACTAAGAAAATAGAAAAAGACAAAAAATAAAAGTTATAAAAATTCTGAAAAAATAAAATTAAATAAAGAAAAAGTTAACAATTCTAAAAATATAAAAATGCCCAAATTTTACTGTTTAAATAAAAAGTAATTAAACTAATTAAATTTTAACCTAATTTATATTAATTAAATTAAATAAACTAACTAAAGTTAACTGCTGGGGACTAACAGTGAAAGGACACAAGGACTAACGGGGTAACAGGCTAACTAACCACAGGGACTAACAAAGGGTATCAACAAAAAGAGAAAAATTACACAAGTGGATCCCTTGAGGTGGACCAGATACAGAAGGGTACAAACAGCTTATTATCTAATGCATAAAAGACAATGTTGATATGGGGCTTAAGGGGAAAATTTTTATAAAAGTGCATAAGTGTAGTGAAACTAAATAGCTAGAAATGTGAGTTTTTGGCTGGACAGAACTTAATAAGCTTATGAGCTTATTTTACTTTCTTATTTGGATATAAGCTAGCAAAATAAGCTAAAACTTATGGGGGACAGTTAAGTAGGGAGAAGGGGGTCCTAAATAAGCTAAGTTATCTAGAATAAGCCCTAAAATAAGCTAGAAATGATTTAAGCTATAGTGACAGCTTATTATAAAAACAGAAAAATGGGGACTTTAAGGCCTAAATAAGCTAAGCTAAAGGGGGAGATAAGCTACAAAACTATGGGGAATTAAAGGGCTACCTATAAGCTACAATAAAAGCTAAAAGAAACTAGGGGCTTAATACAAAAATAAGATAGATAAGAGGGTGAAAATGGTGCTCAGCACCAAGGTAAGTTAGGCAGTGGCTAGGAGGCTTTTTGGCTTATGCAAATAAGACTCTCAAGGACTTTTGCCCAAATAAACCCAAACAGAATAAAGGGTGACTAGTGAGCTTAAAAAAAACAAATATCATTCAAAAGATGAGGGGCTTAGGGCTAATTAAAGATGCTGATTTTGGGGCACAAGTTGGCTGATTTCACAAACTCAATGCATACACACCACTTGACTTATGCTGTAAATAAAAAGGACAGCAACTAGGGTTGGGTAATGGGTAGAAACAACACCAAAGAGCACCAAAACAATGTGCTTAAGCTTGCTTATGCAGCTTGAGCACTTAAGATCTAGTTGATTTTTACAAATTTGACGACATCAAAGGAACCTAAATAACTTATTTTTAACTATAATGGTGATTAGTAGCTTAATAATGCCTACACACTTCAGCAAGTTGGCTGAGTGAGCTTGACCCACAACAAACCCCATATGACCCATTTTCATACTAAACCAAACACCCCCTTAATTTATAAAAAACGATTTTTTAGAGAAATAAAGGGTAGAACACTGGTTTTAAGTTGAGTTTAACAACCTTTACACATTGTTATGTAAGTTTAAACAGAATTGATGGCTTAATTTATACTTCAAATTTTTGATAAATGCAATAACACAAAAACTCTTTATCTTTTATTAAAACTGGAAATAATACAAATTAAATTAAAAGAAACTGAGTACAATATTTAATGCAAACTTAAGTAAAATTTATACTAAGAGAAGGAAAAAATAAGTTATTTTGGTTCGGCTTGCTCTTTCTTACTTATATAGAAGGTCTTCAGCCTTTCTTTGGACTTGGGATAAGCTGGTTGTAAGAGTACAAACACTCCAAAGCAATCTAGCCTTCTCTTTGTCTTCTCTTCATCTCACCATTCATGGGGGTGCTCGGGTTGTGTGATTTTGGCAGGGAAAGAGGGTTATAGGGGAAAAGGGTTGTGGGAAGGGGTGAGAGTGAGCTGTGAGTGTACGTGGGAGGTGGTTTGGGAAGAAAAACCGTGGGAAATGGCTGGTATGGTTTTGGCGGGTACGGGGTTGTACAGTTTTATGGTTGCAGGATTTTAAAAGGAAACTTTGGGGAAGAGGCAAAAAGAGCCCCTCTTATTTTACTCTCCTTTTTCCATTATTATTAAGACCTGTGTTTTAGTTATAATAGAGTTTGGATATTGACATGTATGGTCCTTGTTGTTTATAACTAAAAGATTTAAAAGAGGTTAGGGAAATTGCAAAAATGGTCCCTGCTGTTTTATTTTTCTATTTTTTCTTTATAAAAACATCTTTCAACATGGGCACTTTTGGCCCTAAGTTTTATTTTTTTCATTTTTAATTATAAAACAAAGTTTTAAAATTTACATTTTTGGTCCTTATGTTTTATAAAAAGGATTGATGGGCTTTTGTTTTGTGTTGGGCTTGTATTGGGCCCACTGGGTTTGGGTTTGGGCCCAATAAGGTACAGGTTTGGTTATTGGGCTTTTTCAAGCCCAATAAGGTTATGAAGTGGGTTTTGTGTGTACAATGGCTGAGATTGGTGTACTGGCTGGTTTGGGTCTTCAAAGTCTTCACAGTCTTTGTCAATTGCACACAAATGGGCTGTTGTAATTGATTTGAGGCCCATTTGGTCTTCACAGTCTTCACAGTTATACTATTGGGCTTTCCCGGCCCATCAGATGGGTTAAGATTGCATCTCATTGTATTCTTCAGTTTCGGCTCCGGTTTGATGCTGTTCTTTCAGTATTGGGAACTCTCGACTTTGACATTTTTGGACTTTGGCCTTGATTTTGCACAGTCTTTTTCATTCCATGCTCAGTTTTGTCATTTTGGCTTGGTTTTCTGTCTTTTTGATGATATCCACTTCCTGCACAATACAAATGCAAAACAAACATATATTTGGCAGTTTTTGTCTGTTTTTGGTCATTTAAGCTCGTTTTTAGAGGTAAAAGATATGTGTAATTAAGCACTTATCAATATGCGAGGCTATGATTCACTAGTGATGTCGGAATGAGAATAATCAATATGAATAAGAACTTCGGAGTAGGCGAGATGACAACCAAGACCTATACAATTAGTAACGGGTCTTAGGTTTCTAGTCGGTAATAATTAACGAGAACTCATAAATAAAGTAAATATATATGTATACATGTAGTTAACATGATGATCAAGTTTATATGATGTAAGTATTTTAAACTTAAGCTTTTACATGTTTTTAACTTGCATTGTTAAACATTTCACTAGATGTCCTTATTAGCCAAAGCCCATTAAAGACCCATTAACCAAGTCCATTAAGCTCTTTTATGGATATTATCATTTTAAGACCAGGTCTGAGTCCATTTATAGTGTCCAAGTGAGTTGGGCCTAATGCTAAGTCCATATAGTCCATTTTGTTTCATTGGGCTTAGTAGTCCAATAAGCCTTACGGGTCCATTTTAGCTAATATACAACTTTTATTATAAGTTTTCGGGTTCTCGGGGTTCGGATACTTTTAATAACAGTTTGTTAGCCTTTTAAAACTCCCAAGAAGTGGGTCCTACCACCTCGGGTTTTAGTCATAAAACCATTTTACATAATATAGTGTTCGGGTTTTTAGAAAATTTTATATACTTTCGTGTTAAGAAAATAGTAAGTGTTTATAAATTCGTAAAATAATTAATTTAATATTTATATGCTTGGCTTCATATTTAAGTCCACTTTACAGATATAAACCCATTTTAGTTCATCTTTTAGTCATAAATATACTTATGGTTACTTTTATACATAAAGGTCATGTTACAAATTCGTACTGAAATTTTACTTTCACCATTTTTAACTCCATTTACAAACCATATAGAGTTGGTTGATCATCCAACTGATTTATAATCTACATGACTTTATCTACAACCCATAGTCTTTACTTTTTAAATGGTTTAGTTCGTAAATATGATTTTACAACAATCTGTACAGCAAGGTCAAAATTGAGTAGTTTTAGAGTTTTGACCATAACTCATTCGTTATTTTCTCTCTTGGAATCATCCAATTTGCCAAATATTCATAAGAGAATTATCTATGACCTCATGCAATCAAATGAAACCACAAACCTACTAAGTGTTATAAAACTTACTGTTCATTACAGCCTATGAATTTTTATCTTTTCCTAACTGTTTTAAATGTCTCATCCTGTTAGATATAACTAGTCTATGACATGCATTAACACTTTTATTCCCTTGATATCATACATCATACATATACATATAACATTGGAAATCAAAATAAAACATAAACAAGGACTCCATTAAATTTTACCACAAGAAAAGTGTTGACAATGATCAATGATCAAATAAGAAAAGCTGATGAGGCTTCTACTACCAGCTTAATCTTCACCTAATAATACTTTTTGACCAACATTTACTTTACCATCATCTTATAGAAACCTTCTTATAACTTCGGCCCCACTTGTACAAAAACCCTCTTGAAAAACAATCTTTTATCACCTCAAAAATATAGGGATTACACTAGGTAGTCATATTCACTAGTGTTCTTTTTGTTTGATCTTCAAAATTTTATGGATTTGGTGTTTGTGTGTATGTTGGGATCGGCCAAGAGAAGAGAGAAAGGAGAAAATAGATGAGTTTTTAGTTTGAAATGAAGAGTGTGTGTGTATTGCTTGAGCTTATACTCTAGGATTGCATGGAATGCTATTGCACCTTCACCATAGCTAATCACAAGGGAGGATTCTCCCTTGTTTGTGCCACCCCCAATGGGGTGTTGGTTTAGTAGGTTGGGTTTTTATTTATTTAAAAACTTAGCCCACAATTTGTAAATACAGGTATTGTCAAATTCCTGATTCGTAAAAAGGTACTTTTCGTAGTCGTTTTTCGTAAAAAGTAAAAATAGTACGAGACACGAAAAATAAAAAAGAATGCAAAAAAATTATTTCTACCACATTTTGAAAATATAAACGTCGATGCCTTACGTAGAATTCGCCGGTTCTTTGTAAACGTCACGTAAATTACAAATGTAAGCCCTAATTCTCCCGGTTAGTCGTGAGTTCATTATTAACATAAAAATTAAAACTATAATTAATACTCGAGGAATAATCATTAATGACCTGAAATTGACGGATTGTCACAGCATTTCACCCTAAAAGTGATATTCCGTCCCTGGAAGATTCAATTATCTTGTTGTCCGCTTTCGTGTTAAATCAAAAGAGAGTGAGGGTATTTCTTCCAATTGTGATCTCCATTTCCATGTAAATTCCTGGTCACGACTCGATTGCATCAACTTTCGACTATAGGGATCCGACTTTGCTTTAAGTTGCTTTTACTTCTCTATCCATGTTTTGTAGGTGCTCTTCGATGAAATGAAATTTCTTGTCGATCCTTACTTCATCAAGAGGAATAATAAGATCTTCATCCGATAAGCACTTCTTCAATTTCGAACATGGAATGTATTGTGTATTCCTTGAAGCTCTTGGGGGAATTCCAGTTTATATGCCACCGGACTTACTCTTGATAAAATCTTGAATGGTCCGATATAACGGGGACTTAATTTCTCTCATTTTCCAAATCGAACAACACCTTTTCACGGTGATACTTTCAGCATAACTTTGTCACCCACTTCGAACTCCAAAGGTTTACGTCACACATCCGCATAACTTTTCTGTCTACTACGAGCAGCCAATAATCAGTTCTTGATTTGCACAATCATCTTTGTTGTTTCGCGAATCATTTCTGGTTTCGTGAGTTGGGCATCTCCAACCTCACTCCAACATACATGCGATCTACATTTCCTTCCGTATAGATCTTCGAAAGGTGCAAATTTAATTACTGCTGAGATCTATTATTGTATTGAGAATTAGCAAAAGGGTAATTTAACTTATCCCAGCCACTAACAAAGTCAATCATGCAAGCACGCAACATGTCTTCCAATGTTTGTATCGTTCTTTCACTCTGACCATCAGTTTCAGGATGGCAGGAAGTGCTCATATCTAAATTAGTCCCCAATGACTTTTGAAGAGATCTCCAAAACCTTGATGCGTAATCGACACTGGCACCCCGTGCCTACAAATAATCTCCTTCAAATACAATCAAGTAAGCTTCTCCATTTTATACTTCTCATTCATCGGAATAAAGTGAGCAGATTTAGTTAATCGGTAAAAACAATGACCAAATATCGAATCATTTTCAGATGGTTTTTGGAATCTTTGTAATAAAACCCATTGTAATTCTCTCCAATTCTCCAAACAGGGAATTTTGGCTGGCTGATGTAATCTGACGGATTTTGGTGTTCAGCCTGACTTTAGGACATGTCAAGCATTTACTGACTATGTCGCAATGTCGCTTTCATATTCGGCTACTAGTATACTCCTCATATCATGGTACTTTTTATAAGACCCATATGAATGTGGAATATTTTGTTTTATGATGATTTCCAACATGATTAGACCTATCAATCCTCTAAATAATGGTAACCATACTCGTCCTTTCTGATATTTCGTACCATCGGATCTAACTTCAAATGGCTCCCCTTCGCCACGAAATCCTTCGGCACCAATTATTTCCTCCTTGCACGCTTCAAACTTGTGCATTTTAAATTTGGTTCAGGGTAATTGTTATGTACGTCTCCACACAAAGCACGCACTCGAATCAGTTCCTTATCCTTTCTGCTAACGCGTCAGCGGCAACATTGCTTTCCCGGGTGATAACGATAACCCAATGTAATCACTCAGAAGCTCAATCCATTATGTTGCCTTTATTTAGCTCTTTTTGTCCAAATATATTGTAGGATTTGTGATGTGTGTATACGTACAACTTAGTGACGTACAAATTATGTCCTCCATTGTCGAAGGGCCAAAAAAACATACCGCTTCTAATTCCTTATCATGGGTCGTATAATTCTTCTTTCATTCTTTTTAGTTGCCTAGAGGCGTAACAATACACCTTTTCTCGTTGTATCAAAAACAGCTCAAATACTTTAAGGGACGCATCGCAAATACACAACAACAGTCTTCGTCTTCCTTGGGTAGTGTTAATATGGGAGACTACCATAATTTCAGCTTCAATGTTTAAAATGCCTCCTCTTCGTTTTTCCTCACCCCCACACATACGGCTTATTTTTTGAGTGAGTTAAGTTATAGGTTTGGATATTGAGAAAGCTTCTTAATATACCTTCAGATAATAACCCCTGCCTTACCTAAAAATTATCGGCAATTCCGTTGGTTGTAGTCGTGCAAGCCCAATTTTTAATGGCTGTGATCTTCAAAGAAATCAACATGATCTCCTCATACTATCAATTACATGGCCCGTATTGCACGGAATCAATCCAAAATTCACATTCGAAAACTTAGCGTACAACTTTTTAGCTCATTAGCAAAATTCAGTTAGTCTTCAAATGTTCACCATGTTCTTCTTTATTTATGGAATAAATCAGAATGTCATCAATGAATACAATCACGAACTTATCAAGATACGGCTTGCACACGCGATTCATCAAATCCATGAATACCACAGGTGCATTAGTCAGTCTAAAAGGCATTGCTTGAAACTTATAATGTCCATAACGAGTTCTAAACACTGTAATAGGAATGTCTTCCTCGCGGATACGAAGTTGATGATAACCAGACCGTAAAATCACATCTTCGAATATAACACTAGACCCATGAAGCTGCATCAAATAAGTCTCAAATCCTCGGTAATGGATATCGATTTGATGTAACTTGTTCAGTTCTTGGTAATCAATGCACTCATTCGGAACGATCCTCCTTCGTCTTCCGAAAAAATACCAGAGCTCCCCACGGCGACGAGCTTGTCGAATAATACCTTATCCGACAAACTCTTGCAGTTTCTTCGACATACTCCTTCATTCCGAATGGTGCTAAATGATATGCCGCACACGCCACAGGTGCAGCACCGGGAATAAGATCAATACGGAATTCAACTTACCTGGGTGGCGAAAGTCCAGGTAATTCTTCGGGAAATACCTCGGGAAAATATCGGATAACAGGAACATCTTCTAATCGCTTCTCCTTCGATTCTTGCTTGGTTACTTGAGCTAGCCTTAATGCAAGAAACAATCTTCAATCGGGAATTATTTCTATCGCCTTCGATAACCAACATCGTACCCTCCAGGGGAATTCTAAACATTTTTCTCTCCTCATAAAAGAGCGGAATCATTGAGTTGGTTAACCAATCATTCCCTAATAATGACATCAAAAACTTCTTAGTTCTATTACCATTAAATCGATTGGAAAAGAATGGCTTAAAAGATTTAGTGTATACCATATTAACACATTATTGGTACTTACTACTTTTCCATTGGCCAATTCGACTTCATAGCAAGTATCTAACTTAACTGGTTCAATATCAATAAGGGTACCAGTAACTTTTATCGGAACCCGAATCAAAATAAAGCAGTAGCATATAGATTATTGAGGTAAGAATGTACCTAGTAAAACGTCTTGTCGGATCTTGCTGAGCAATCCAACAGCTCCCAAATTGTAAACAGCTCCACGGTTATTTTACACCCTTGTCAATTCTTTTTTAAAGATAGGGCAATCTCTCTTTCGGTGACACTTTTCCACTTGCAATTTAAACAAGTCAACATCTTTTCTTTGTGATTGTCTTCGAGTCCTCCAACATGCGCAGTTCTTGTGCACTATCTTACCCCCTTCCAACATTTACAACAATCACAGCTGCTTCTTATTCTTGCTCACTTTTGATTAAACTTCGTTGTATTTTGGTGCAACATTGTAAGGCTCCTGCATCTGCCCTTCTTTGGTTCTTGTCGACAATTGTAATTCGCACTCGGTTGTCACTCACTGACCACCATGATCTCCTTCACCTTTCCTCTTTTCACCATTTAGAGATTCATCAGTCTGGTCTTGTATAATTTGTCCATGAGTTGATATGCCATGTCGGTCAGCCTATCTATACCAGCAGTGGCCCTCGATGTTGTCACATCACCTTGGTATATTCTTAGACAACACAACTGAATATACTGCTCCACTTTCACCTGCTCAGGCTCCACCATTCTAGGACACAACAAGGCCAATTCATGGAATCGGTTTGTATACCCATCAATATCAGTCCCTTTTAACTTCAAGTTGTATAATTCTTGCTCTAGCCTTTGCAACACACTTTGAGGATAAAATTCCTCGGTCATCCACTTTCTCACCTCAGTCCATGGTAGACCTTAGCAGCTTCAATTACCCATGGTAATCACATTCTTCCATTTTCAAACAAGTCATTGCACCGACCTTGGGAGAGTAGCAGTTACAAATTTCACCTTATCTCTTTTCTTGCAATCATTGATTCGAAACACAGATTCTAGTTTCTCAAACAACTGACATAATCCCACGTCACCTTTAGTGCCTTTAAAAGGTTGTGGGTCACACTTCATGAATGTTATTGTAAGTACACCCAGGAATTTTAGGCGTGTTTTTTATTTGCCAAATCAGCACCACACAACTTCAGCCACACGGCATCACAGTACCATCCACCCGGCTCCAGCACCACTAGCTTCATCACCACGGCTACGTTTACGGTTCATAAATTTGAATAATTCAGAACATAAATGACGGAAACATTTCCCTAATACCCTCTCGGCATAACATGCCTCAGACATTTCTTTTGAAGGCAGGATCCTGTTACAATACAAATAATCAATCATATTGAGTATTCTTTGATGATTGTATTAAGCAAGAGGAACAATTTTTAGATGAATCTAGAAAAGAAATAAGGTAACACAACACAAAACATAGATTAGAACCAAAAGATCGTCATTTCATTAATCACAATAACATGTTTCAAGTTGCATTGTCATTTAAATTACATGTCACCTTCTAATGTTATACACCTCCAAAAGAATAGCTTCCTATCTAGAACTAAACATCGTAGCTTTAGTTAGTTTTTTACAAAAAATACACTAATGATTAAACTAATCTAATTAGGAGTCGTAGGTGGTCCAGTGAATACTCTGAAGAAGGTTTCCGGATATTTTCCTCCTCCTCCGTTGGTGTTGTTTTGTGTTGAGAACTTAGGAGTCACGTGGGAAACACCCGTAGCGTTCGATTGAGTTGTGGAGGGGTGAGGTGGGGGGGTGGGGGGTGGTGGGGGGTGGGGGGGGGGGGGGAGGGGTTTGTTTGTGTGTGTTTGTGTTTGCCATGTTTAATCTTGTTCGTTAGCGATTAGTAACACGATGGGGTGTTTGGTTTGGGTTGTTTTGTATTATTTGGCGTTTGGATCGGTGTTTTGTGGGGGCTTCGGGTGCTAACGGTGTTATGGTCGTGGGGGGGGGGGGTGGGTTATGGTGTGTTCGGGAGTGGTATTGGTTGGGATTAGGGTGGGTTAAGATGGGGGGGGGAGGGAGGGGGTGGGTTTTGGGGTTTGGGGTTGGTTTTGGTGGGTTGTGAAGATTTGAGGGGGTGGGGGTTTGGTTTTGGTGGGGGAGGTGGGCGGGTGAGCAGGGTAAGGGGGGGTAGGTGCAGGGGAGGGTTGGGGGGGGAGAGGGGGGGAAGAGTTGGAATGTGGTGCGGGGAGGGGGGTAGGGGCGGGGGGGAGGAGCTAGAAGGGGAGGGGGCAGGGGAGGGGGAGGAAGGAGGTTTGTGGGGGGGGCAAGTGGGAGGTAGTTATACAATCAGCGAATGAATACTCATTTATTATTATGATTTTATGTTTTGTATTTTTATTGTTGTAACAGGATCGCTTTTGAATGTTCAAAAAAAGAAATTTATTTTAATCAGCTTAGTTTGTCTGAGGGCAGCCGCACCCAATAGTGGCCTCGGCCCCTCTTGGTAGGATTTGTAAATGATTTTGAGCCAAGTGGTAAGGCCGGGCCGAGCGGTGGGTGGGGGTTTTGTTTGGGGTTTTATCTTAAGTCTGTTTGCTCGGCAATTTTTATTTATGGTATTGTTTAATTTTCTAATGGCTACTTGTTGGATTATGAAACTCGGACTGTCCGGTGGTGGTTTTTCTGTTTGAGTGATGTTTTTGTTTTGATGATGCTAGTTGTGGGGGTTATGAGTCCGCCCCTAGGTTGTGTTTGGGGTGATTAGGTTATATGAGCTTTACCGGTTCCTAGATAGGTTAATGATGTAGTTGTTGTTGGTGTGTTGGGGTGGGGTGAGTGATTAGTGAGTTTTGAGTTTCGAAGGTGGGTTGGGGTTGTGGATGAAGCTTGGCGGTCGTGTGTAGGTGTTGGTGTGGGTGGTTGTTTGGTTTGAAGTTGGTGTCTGTGTCAAGTGTTTGTTGGCGTGTGTGTTTGCTGGGAGGAAGTTTAGTGGGTGGAGTTTTGTGTTGGCTGGTGTTTGTATGGAAATTGGCAACTGTGGATTTTTGATTTTAATGGATGATGATTGGCAAACAGAAATCGACTAATAATTACTGGGAATGAAATTTTTTGTTTTGTTACTTACTTACTTACAGTCTTGGTAAGTTGGGGTTCATTAGGTTAAGGGGATAATAACATCATTCTACTGGGGTGGTGGTTGGTGGCCGCGCTGATAGCAGGGCTTTTTTCGGGCATTCTTTAAAGGTGTGATCACACTTGCGGCGTGTTGAGGGTTTTGTACAGTTTATTGGTTTGAGATAACTTTTAGAGAATCTGTGTTTCGAATCAAGTGATTTGCAAGAAACGAGATAAGGTGAATTTGTTAAATGCTACTCTCCAAGGTCGTGCATTGTCCTTTGGTGGAATGGAAGAATTGATCCACATGGGTATTGAAGCTGCTAATGGTACTCCTGTATGGGACTGAGGTGGAGAAAGTGGTATGACGAGGAATTTTATCCTCAATGTGTGTTTGCAAAGGTTTGCTAGCAGCTAAGAATTATACAATTGATAGTTAGTTTAAAGGGACTGATATTGATGGGTATACAAACCGATTCCATGAATTGGCCTTGTTGTGTCCTAGAATGGTGGAGCCTGAGCAGGTAAAAGTGGAGCAGTATATTCGTGGGTGTCAGATATACTGTGTTGTGACATCATCGAGGCCTGACTGGTATGTGATGAGGCTCGTCTTTTACCATTACTGTCCGCTATGGCTTATCAACTCAATGGGACAAATAATACAAGACAGGACTGATAAGGCTTCTGAGGGTGACAAGAGGAAAGGTGAAGGGTTCATCGGATACCCGTTGGTCGTGGTGAAAACCGATTGCGATTACAATTTCGGGCAAAAACCTAAGAAGGGCGCTAATGATGGAAGCCTTGACCATATGTTGCACCAAATGACATCGAAGGTATATCTAAAGTGCAAGTATAAGAAGCATGCTGGGGATTGGTTGTAATTGTTGGTAATAGTGGGGTAAGTTAGGGCCCACAAGAACTGCTGCTCTGTTGGAGCACTCGACAAGAATAGTTGTGACGTGTTTTAATTGCAATGGAAAAGGAGTCACCGAAAGAGAGGATTGCCCTACGTTAAAAAAGAATGGACAATGGGTGGAAATACCGTGATGATGGGAGCTGTTTACAAGCTTGGGAAGATCGTGGTATGCTCGAAGCCAGAATCGCGGGGGAAAAAAATAAAATAAAAGTCGTTACTTGTACATATTACTCTATATATCGATTATGCTACTGCTTTTTTTGATTCGTGTGGGGTGTTGTTACGTATTAAAGTTACTTCAAGGGTTACCCTTATTGATTATTTGAACCAGTAGTTAAGTTGGATAACTTGCTAATGCAGTTCGAATTGGCCAATGGAAAAAAGTAAGTGAGTAAGTACCCAATAATGTGTTAATATTGGTATACACTAAATCTTTTGTTTAAGCCATTCTTTTCAATCGATTTTTATGGTAATAGAAACTAACGAAGTTCTTATGTTTTATTGGGATGGACTTGGTTATCACGATATGATGCCGTATTTTATGTGATGAGAATAAGGTTAGAATCTCACTGGAGGGGTACGACGTTTTGTTTATCGAAGGCGGATAGAAATAATTCCCCGATTTGCAAGATTGTTTCTTGCATTAACGCGCTAGCTCAAGTAAACATGCAAGATTCGTAGGAGAGCGATTAGAAGATGTTCCTGTTATCGATATTTTCCGAGGTATTTCTCGAAGATTCTTACTGGACTTTCGCCACCCAGGTAAGTTGGATTCGTATTGATATTATTCCGGTGCCTGCACTGTGGCGTGTGCGGCATATCATTTAGCACCATTCGGAATGAAGGAGTTGTCGAAGTAACTGCAAGAGTTGTAGGAGAAGAAAGGTTTTATGCGACCAAGCTCTGTCGTCGTGGGGAGCTAAGGTATTGTTCAGTGAAGAAGACGGATGGCATAGTTATTCGAATGGTGCATTGATTAACCAGAATCTGAACATGTTGAAGATCAAGAATCGATATCCATGACCGAGGATGATGAACTTATTTGATCAGATGCAGGGTTACTAGTGTTTTATTCGAAGATTGATTTACGGTCTGGTTATCCATCAACTTCGTCTTTCGGCGAAGGGAAGACATTCCGTGTATTACAGTGTTTAGAACTGTTATGGAATTATTAGTTTTCAAGCATGCCTTTTAGACTGACTATGATCCTGTGGTTTCATGGATTTGATGGGAATCGCTTTTCTCTTTCTTAAAGTCTCATGTTGTGCAAGCCGTATCTTGATAAGTTCGTGATTGTATTCATTGTTGACTTTTCTGATTTTATTCCATAAATTAAGAAGAACATGCGTGATTTTGAAGACCTATCATTGAAATTTTGTAAGGGCGAAATAGTTGTTCGCTAAGTTTTGAATGTGATTTTGATTGATCCGTGAAAATATTACTTGGCCATGTAATTGATAGTAGTGGAGTTCATGTTGATTCTTTGAAGATCAAAGCCATTAAAAATTGGGCTGCACCGACTACACCAACGGAAGTGCGATAATTTTTAGGTTTGGCAGGTTATTATCGAAGGTTTATTAAGAAGCTTTCTCAAATATCCAAACCATTAACTAAACTCAGTCAGAAAAATAAGCTGTATGTGTGGGGCAACGACGAAGAGGAGGCATTTTAAACATTGAAGCTGAAATTGTGTAGTGCGCCAATATTATCACTACCCGAAGGAAGCGAAGACTTTGTTGTGTATTGCGATGCATCCCTTAAAGGATTTGGAGCTGTTTTGATACAACGAGAAAAGGTGATTGTGTACGCCTCTAGGCAACTTAAAAAGAATGAAGAAAATTATACGACCCATGACTTGGAATTAGAAGCGGTGGTTTTTGCCCTTCGACAATGGAGACATTATTTGTACGTCACTAAGTGTACGGTATACACAGATCACAAAATCCTACAATATATTTTGGATCAAAAAGAGCTAAATATGAGGCAACATAGATGGATTGAGCTTCTGAGTGATTACGATTGTGTTTTATTGTTATCAACCCGGGAAAGGGAATGTGTGCGCTTGATGCGTTGAGCAGAAAGATAAGGAACTGATTCGACGTGCGTGCTTTTGTGGTGGACGGTACATAAACAATTTACCCGAACCAAAATTTAAAATGCACTAGTTGAAGCGGGCAAGGAGAGAATATTGGTGCCGGAGGATTTCGTGGCGGAAGGGAGCCATTTGAAGTTAGAGCAGATGTACTGAAATATCTGATACGGACGAGTATGGTTACCATTTTTTTGAGGTTTGATAGGTCTATCATGTTGGAATCTCATAAATCAAAATATTCCATTCATCATGGGTCGGATAAAATGTACCATGATTTGAGGAACTTATACTAGTAGACGAATATGAAAGCTGACATAGCGAAATATGTCAGTAATGCTTGACTGTGCTGAAGTCAGGATGAACACCAAATGCCGTTCAGGATTTCTTCTGCGCCAAGATAAATTCCTGTTGGAATGGTGAGAGAAATTACAATGGGTTTTATTACAAAGCTTCCAAGAACACCATCTGAATATGATTCAATTTGGGTCATTGTTTACCGATTAACTAAATCTGCTCACTTTATTCCGATGAATGAGAAGTATAAAATGGAGAAGCTTACTCGATTGTATTTGAAGGAGATTATTTGTAGGCACGGGGTGCCAGTGTCGATTACACATCAAGGTTTTGGAGATCTCTTCAAAAGTCATTGGGGACTAATTTAGATATGAGCACTTCCTGCCATCCTGAAACTGATGGTCAGAGTGAAAGAACGATACAAACATTGGAAGGCATGTTGCGTGCTTGCATGATTGACTTTATTAGTGGCTGGGATAAGTACTTACCTTTGGCTGAATTCTCATACAATAATAGTTATCATGCTAGTATTAAAGTTGCACCTTTCGAAGCTCTATACGGAAGGAAATGTAGATCGCATGTATGTTGGAGTGAGGTTGGAGATGCCCAACTCACGAAACCAGAAATGATTCGCGAAACAACAAAGATGATTATGCCAAATCAAGAATACGGATTATTGGATGCTCGTAGTAGACAGAAAAGTTATGCGGATGTGATGACGTAAAAACTTTGGAGGTCGAAGTGGGTGAACAAAGTTATGCTGATAGTTGATCATCGTGAAAAGATACTGCACAGTGTGAGTGTTTGTTCGATTTGGAAAACGAGAGAAATTAAGTCCCCGTTATATCGGACCATTCAAGATTTTATCAAGAGTAAGTCCGGTGGCATATAAACTGGAATTCCCCCAAGAGCTTCAAGGAATACACAATACATTCCATGTTCGAAATTGAAGAAGTGCTTATCGGATGAAGATCTTATTATTCCTCTTGACGAAGTAAGGATCGACAAGAAATTTCATTTCATCGAAGAACCTATCAAAATCATGGATAGAGAAGTAAAGCAACTTAAGCAAAAGTTCGGAATCCTAGAGTCAAAGTTTGAATGCAATCGAAGTTGTGGACGGAATATACTTGGGAAATGGAGGATCAAATGTGGAAGAAATACCCTCACCTCTTTGATTTTAACACGAAAGCGGACAACAAGATGAATTGATCTTCAGGGACGAATATCCTTTTTTAGGGGGAAATGCTATGACAATCCGTCAATTTCAGGTCATTATTTTATTCTCGAGTATTAATTATAGTTTTAATTTTTATGTTGAGATATGAACTCACGACTAACCGGGAGAATTAGGGCTTACATTTGTAATTTACGTGACGTTTACAAAGAACCGGCGAATTCTACGTAAGGCATCGACGTTTATATTTTCAAAATGTGGTAGAAATAATTTTTTTGCATTCTTTTTTATTTTTCGTGTCTCGTACTATTTTTACTTTTTACGAAAAACGACTACGAAAAGTACCTTTTTATGAATCAGGAATTTGACAATACCTGTATTTACAAATTGTGGGCTAAGTTTTTAAATAAATAAAAACCCAACCTACTAAACCAACACCCCATTGGGGGCGGCACAAACAAGGGAGAATCCTCCCTTGTGATTAGCTATGGTGAAGGTGCAATAGCATTCCATGCAATCCTAGAGTATAAGCTCAAGCAATACAAAACACATCTTCATTCAACTAAAAAAACTCATCTATTTTCTCCTTTCTCTCTTCTCTTGGCCGATCCCAACATACACACAAACACCAAATCCATAAAATTTTGAAGATCAAACAAAATAAGAACATATTGATTATGTTACCTGTGTTTATCCCTATATTTTTGAGGTGATAAAAGATTGTTTTTCAAGAGGGTTTTTGTACAAGTGGGGCTGAAGTTATAAGAAGGTTTCTATAAGATTTTTGGGTAAATAAATTGTTGGTCAAAAGAATTTTTAGGTGAAGATTAAGCTTGGAGTTGAAGCCTTCATCAAGCTTGTTCTTATTTTGATCATTTGATCATTGTCTACACTTTTCTTGTGGTAAAATTTGATGAGTCTTGTTATGTTTTATTTTGATTTCCAAATGTATATGTATATGTATGATGTATGATGATCAAGGAATAAAAGTGTTAATGCATGCATAGATCTAGGTTAGATCTAACAAGAATGACCATTAAAACTAGTTAGAAAAGTATAAAAATTCATAGGCTGTAATGAACAGTAAGTTTTATAACACTTAGTAGGTTTGTGGTTTCATTTGATTGCATGAGGTCATAGATAATTCTCTTATGAATATTTGGCAAATTGGATGATTCCAAGAGAGAAAATAACGAATGAGTTATGGTCAAAACACTAAAACTACTCAATTTTGGACCTTGCTGTACAGATTGTGTAAAAAGTCATATTTACGAACTAAACCATTTAAAAAGTAAAGACTATGGGTTGTAGATAAAGTCATGTAGATTATAAATCAGTTGGATGATCAACCAACTCTATATGGTTTGTAAATGGAGTTAAAAATGGTGAAAGTAAAATTTCAGTACGAATTTGTAACATGACCTTTATGTATAAAAGTAACCATAAGTATATTTATGACTAAAAGATGAACTAAAATGGGTTTATATCTGTAAAGTGGACTTAAATATGAAGCCAAGCATATAAATATATAAATTATATTATTTACGATTTATAAACTACGACTATTTTCTTAACACGAAAGTATATAAAATTTTCTAAAAACCCGAACACTATATTATGTAAAATGGTTTTATGACTAAAAACCCGAGTGGTAGGACAATTTTGGGAGTTTTAAAAAGGCTAACAAACTGTTAATAAAAGTCATTCGAACCCCGAAACCAAAAAACTTTAATAAAGTTGTATATAGCTAAAAGGACCGTAAAGTCTTATGGACTAATAAGCCCAATGAAACAAAATGGACTTATGGACTTAGAATTAGGCCAACTCACTTGGGACACTATAACTGGACTCAGACCTGTCTTAAATGATATTTCCATAAAAGAGTTTTAATGGACCTTGGGTTACTTGGGCCTTAATGGGCTTTTGGGTAATAAGGACAATACTGATTGAAAGGTTTAAAAGTGGCATGTTAAAAAACATGTAAAAGCTTAAGTTTAAAATACTTATATCATATAAACTTGATCATCATGTTAACTACATGTATACATATATATTTACTTTATTTATTAGTTCTCGTTAATTATTACCGACTAGAAACCTAAGACCCGTTACTAATTGTATAGGTCTTGGTTGATCAACTCGCCTACTCCCGAAGTTCTTATTCATATTGTTATTCTCTTCCGACATCACTAGTGAGTTCATAGCCTCGCATTTTGATAAGTGCTTAATTACACATATCTTTTACCTCTAAAAACGAGCTTAAATGACCAAAAACAGACAAAAACTGCCAAATATATGTTTGTTTTGCATTTGTGTGTGCAGGAAGTGGATATCATCAAAAAAGATAAAAAAAAAAAAAAAAAAAAAAAAACAGAAAAACCAAGCCAAAATGACAAAATGGAGCATGGATTGAAATGAATGTGCAAAATCAAGGCCAAAGTCATAAAATGTCCGAAGTCAGTGTCAATACTGAAGAATAGCAGACAAACCGGAGCCGAAACTGAAGATTACTATTGAATGCAATCTTAACCATCTGATGGGCCGGGGAAAGCCAAATAGTTATAACTATGGAAGATGTGAAGACCAAATGGGCCCTAAATCAAATTACAACAGCCCATTTGTGTGCAATTGACAAAGCTGTGAAGAATTGAAGACCCAAATCTAGCCCACGTTACAGCCAATCTCAGCCATTGTACACACAAAAACAACATTCATAACCTTATTGGGTTGAAAAAGCCCACTAAACAAACCTGTTACATTATTGGGCCCATTAACCAAACCCAAACCCAGTGGGGCATACTAAGCCCAAGCCCAACAAAAGCCCACAATCCTTTTTATAAAACTTAAGGGACAAAATGTAAAATTCTTTCAAAACTTTGTTTTATAATTTAAAATTGAAAAAAATAAAAATTTAGGGGCCAAAAGTGCCATGTTTGAAAGTTGTTTTTATAAAAGGAAAAAATAGAAAAATAAAACAGCAGGGACCATTTTTGTAATTTACCCAAACCTTCTTTATTTCTTTTAGTTATAAACGACAAGGACCATTCATGTCAATATCCAAACTCGTTTATAACTAAATTCGGCCTAAAAAGAAATGAAAAGAGAAGAAAAGAAGAGGGGCTCTTTTTGCCTCTTCCCCAAAGTTTCCTTTTAAAATCCTGCAACCATAAAACTGTACAACCCCGTACCCGCCAAAACCATACCAGCCATTTCCCACGGTTTTTCTTCCCAAACCACCTCCCACGTACACTCACAGCTCACTCTCACCCTTTCCCACAACCCATTTCCCCTATAACCCTCTCCCCTGCCAAAATCACACAACCCGAGCACCCCCATGAATGGTGAGATGAAGAGAAGACAAAGAGAAGGGCTAGGATTGCTTGGGGAGTGTTGTACTCTTACAACCAGCTTATCCCAAGTCCAAAGAAAGGCTGAAGACCTCTATATAAGAGAAGAGAGCAAGCCGAACCAAAATAACTTTTTTTTCCTTTTCTTAGTATAAATTTTACTTAAGTTTGCATTTAAATTATTGTACTCAGTTTCTTTTTAAGTTTATGTTGTATTATTTCCAGTTTTAATAAAAGATAAAGAGTTTTTGTGTTATTGCATTTATCAAAAATTTGAAGTATAAATTAAGCTATCAATTCTGTTTAAACTTACATAACAATGTGTAAAGGTTGTTAAACTCAACTTAAAACCAGTGTTCTACCCTTTATTTCTCTAAAAAATTGTTTTTTATAAATTAAGGGGGTGTTTGGTTTAGTCTGAAAATGGGTCATAATGGGTTTGTTGTGGGTCAAGCTCACTCAGCCAACTTTGGCTGAGTGTGTAGGCTTTATTAAGCAACTTAAATCACCATTTTTAGTTTTGAAATAAGTTTTTAAGTTCCTTTTTTAAGTTGTTTCTATGTTCTGTCAAAATTTGGATAAGCTAAAACAAGCTTAAGTGCTCCAGCTGCTTATGCAGCTTAAGCACATTGAGTTTGTGCCTATTTGAGTATTTCTAGCCAATATACCAAGCCCTTGTTCTGTCCTTTTGGTTTGACCAAGTAATAGCCAAGTGTTTGTATGCATGATCTTTGAAAACCCTCAATTTTAAGCCCCAAAATCAGCAGGATTAAGTCTTCATTTATAAACAAAATTTTGAATATAAGCTTAATTTCATGCCTTGTAAATCTGTTTGTGCTTTATTTTGGCTAAAAAGCTCTTTTGAGCTTATTTGCATAAGCCCAAAAAGCTCCCTAGCCACTGCCTAACTTACCCTGGTGCTGAGCACCATTTTCAGCCCCTCTTTTCTAGCTTATTTTGTATTAAGCCCCTAGTTCTTTTAGCTTTTATTTATAGCTTATTACTAGTCCTTTAAGCTCCCAAGATCTTATAGCTTAACTTTCTAGATAACTTAGCTTATTTAGGACTCCCCTCTCCCTATTTATCTGTCCCCCATAGTTGTAGCTTAATTTGTTAGCTTATATCTCAATAAGAAAGAAAAATAAGCTTATAAGCTTATTAAGTTTCTGTCAGCCCAAAAAGTCACTTTTCTAGCTTATTAAGTCAGCTTCAGCTTATGCCCCTTATCAACTTTGCTTTTATAGCTTTTGTAAAATAAGCTGTTTGGACCCACCTTGCATATCGGGGTCCACCTCAGGGACCAATTGTGTAATTTCCTCTTTTATAGTTACCTTTGTTAGTCCCTGTGGTTAGTTAGCCTGTTACCCCGTTTGTCCTTGTGTCCTTTCACTGTTAGTCCTTTTGTTTTAACAACAGTTAGCTTTAGTTAGTTTTATTTAATTTAATTAATTAAATTAGGTTTAATTTTA